>JAXQQM020071524.1:0-80145 GCA_034641835.2 Pinus albicaulis | reverse complement strand
ATAAGATACTGTAAATTAGCTACTATTGGTCACCGACCGAAAAATAGTCGTTTATATGCAAATTTTAGTCATTTTTTTAGTAACTAATTAGCCATTTTGTACTAGTGTATATACAGCTGCTGTCCTCTGACAGAGTGCCTCTGCTATGAACGAAGGCTATTTCTTTTATACCTGCTGTAAAGCGTAGGGATGATGTAACAGGAATACAGTTTTTTTTTCCCAGATTCACATGTATATGTTGATTGATTGGATTACTTTTTTTATTTGACTAGATATGTATTTTTTTGGGTGGATACCTCAACGTATCTTTTGTAGATCTAGGATCTAAGTTGTAAATGTATTTTTGGAAAAATTCTATTTTAAAGATTTTTGAATAGCACAATATGTAAGCCATAGTTTTTTTCATCGTGAAAAAATAATCTAGTAATTTACCAAAATAAAATGTCAAAAATTTTGGGAACACTAAATTCATTTATACATTCAATAAGTATACCATATAAAACAAAATAAAATGAAAACATATTATTGCTCCTCAAAATCTCTTCCGCAATGAATATGTCACGGAATTCAATTCTGGAAGGTCTACTATAAGCTTTGCTGATCAATCCGAAGAAAGGATATTTTCTACATAGAAATGTTGCAGCAGCGCGTTGATTACATGCAGCCGGCACTTTCCAATGTCCATGCCACAGAATAATCCACCTCAAATAACAAGTCTTGGCAAATAAAATCTTTGTTAATATAATCTTTCACGTGGTTTGCATCCCATACATCTTTCAACAAAGAAAACTGTTGAAAATTTTTAAATTCCTCTACGAAATCCCAATTTTCACCCTGCTATTTCAGATCAGGGGTCTCGGACAAACCCTCAGCGATGAAGGTCTGCTTGGGAGCTTGACAGGACTCATTCTTAGAATCCAAAACGGGGCTCGAGGGAATGTCGAGCTCGTCGTCTGAAGCCTCTAGCAAGTGTTGGGTCGTGAATACGACCACTTCTTAACACTTATTTCATCCATTTTCACTCTTCTTTATCATGTCATTTATTATAATTTATCATATAAATCCATTTTATAATGATTTATGCTCTTATGGATGAATATTAATTCTTCTCCTTTATTTTTAATAAATTGATTATTATTATGCATAATTTCATCAATGATGGTTTATTAATATTATTTACCATTTTATCCTCCAAAGATAATTTCCAGATTACAGATTTGATTTCCAAATCATCATGAGATATTCCAACTCAGAAATCCGCTGAAATAAGAAGTGACAGTTTTGCGGTTGAGATTCTGAGCAAATGAAGAAGAATCTGGAAAATCTGGAACATGGGTTTTGTCCAGAACGGACCCAATTAACTTTTGTAAAGAATGGTTTGCCCAAATTCGACATGTATTGAGAGATACGCAGGGTTCTTTAAGCACAATTTTCTCAGTTCTGTTGTTGCGACCGTCCTCCAAATCTCAGCTGCAAAGCCAAATTCGCCCTGCTCTTGTTGAAATATTGTTGGAAATGTATTTTCTGGTTGATCAAGTTGTTTGGAGAAATTCAATATTGTTATTAGATATCCTATTTTCTATTTAATTTCTCCTCCTTCTGATTATAAAAGGAGAAGCATGTATTGTGTATGGGGGAGGGAATAGAGAGACTTTTCTTGTGGTAATTTGCAGAATTGTGCATCAACTCTTTTTAAGAGAGTACGAGCTGTTTGTAAACATTATTCATGCCTGATTAATAAAATATTTTGTTCTCGTTCCATTCCTCAAGCTCTGCAGTAGCCCAGCGGCGCTCTCATCAGCGGTTGAGGGCTCGGCCCTGGTGGAGCGACCCGCTGTTTGTATTTCTATTACTTTATTTCTGTTGTGTGAAGTATGTTTATTGCAATTACAGAATTGGTTTTTAACTGAATCAAATACAGAATCATTTTTATTTCATTCTTTATAAGAAGCACGATTCGTTGTTCAAATATTCAGTTGTTATTATAAAGCACTGTTGTTCTGTATCTGATTTCAGTTGTTGTTCCTTTCATTTATAAATTACTTTAGTGATTGCTGTGTGACTGTCGACAGAATTAAAGCATTTCTTGGTTATGAATTGTAGTTACTGTTCATTTTACGCTGTTGTTCAATTCCTGTTCATTTCTTTTAGACTATTGTTCCTTTCCAGTTTGCGTTTCTTTTAAGTTGCTTTGATTGAATCTGCTTTTGTTCCACTTGCTTCAAGATATCCGAACTGTAGAGGATAGAGATATTCACTTCGAGTCCACAGATTTGGTCATCTTATATCGATTTCTAGGGGAACGAGTTACTGCTACTGCATCCCCGATCGATGTCCAGCAAGACTGTTGTAGTTTAGCTTTTACATTCCTGTCATTGTAATTAGGTTTCTTTCCAAGCATTTGTTACTTTTTCTATGCTACATCTTCACAAGCATTGCTCTTGGATGAATTGCAGCCTCAGACAGAGTACACTCTTGAAATAAAAAGTCGCTCCCGGATTGATAATTAATGTGAGATAAATAGGTGTTAAAAGATACCTTTTTATGTCTCAACATCAGTAACATGCGTATCAATACCGGTTCTAAATTAAGAGCTGTCTTCATGTAATGCTTAATACAAATATCGTAGTGCTGGAATTATCCAGTGATATGGGTACAAAAGTTTAATATGTGGGGTTGATCTTTTCTAGGCTTCTCATAAAACCCAATTAAGTAATCACATCGGAGGCGATTCTTAGATTTCTTCACATTTTGTCTAATAATGGCAAATGCCAACAACTATGCTTTCGCCACGTTGGTCACACGTTCGATTTTATTTACAAGGAGTTCGTACAGCATCCTTTCTATCGGCATCGCTTTTCTCGAGGGTACACAGGTTGAAAGATGACCTTTATTTGAAACACGCCAACACAACGTGTGATGATAGCTCGTCATAGCAAGAGTGCTACCTCATGCACATGACGTTGGTACAGTGACGCAGTGTTGTCCCTTACATGAAACTTCAACGAATGAAGATGAAGACATGCGACTGTTGACATGTGTTGTCCTTGATGGCAAACCACCTGATGAAGTTATGCTTGACTTGATGGACTTAGTAAATGATGCAAATCTGATATGATATAATGTCACAGCTAAAAGTATGCTTGTAGTGTTATTTTGGAATGGAAACCCATCACAGAAGATGATGGCAACCTTATTTACGAAGTTAAAGTGATAGAACATGTTCTCACGTAAGTAAATCATTGTTTAGGAGTAGTATGGTGGACACAACAAGAAAGGAATTGTGCGCATGTGCTAAACCTTGATGAAAAGGAAAGACATGTCTCAGGCACAAACGGGATTTGCCTAGGGCAAGTCACGTATGTGCACGCGGAAAGAATGCTCTTAAGTCACAGACAAGGTGTTACCAAAAGTGCAAAACCAGGGGTAACCACTATGGTATTGACCCATTGTATTGGGTAATGATTCGTCTAAATGACCCCGTCCAGGAATACCATCGGAAGTAATGTAGTTTTGGGCTCATGGTATTTTTTTGGCTCATGGTATTGAAAAAGGGTAAACCTATATAAGGAGAAGAAATTCATTGTGCAAATCAGGAGCATGGGTGCAAGATGTCTGAGCTTGAATGAATACTTCTCTCTGAAGTATATCTGTATGGAAAGGGTAAAGGTTTGATAATAGATCTGAATCTATGATGCACCTATGAAGAAATGATGAAGCGGAATATCTAGATCTGGAATGTATTTGTATCTGCTAGATCTGTTTATGGAAGGCTTAGATATGAGATGAGGTGAACATCTGTCTGAAGTAAAAGGGTAAATCTGAACTGAATATCTGATCTGAAGAAGTATGCTGCTCTATAATAATTGAAGATCTATACGCTAGTTCGCCGCAGAGGAAGCGCGTATATACGTGGCTTCGCTGAAGAGAAAGCGCGTATGCGCAATAAAATTGGCTCTATAATTTATACTGAAGTATACGCGGGTTTATGTGAACGGAAGCGCGTATATACGCGACATCAGAGAAAGGAAAGCGCGTATGCAAACTAGGGTTTGCTGAAGTCTGTGGTAAGAAATGTATGATCTGTTCTGCTGGTTTACTGATATCTGTCAGTGAGTTATATGTATCTGTTTCATGGTTGACTGTGCTTAAAAGTATGGAAAGGGTCCAGTTTGAAAATATGATGAAATGTGGCCTGCAAGTGGTGTCCTAAAGGAAGCTTTGGATCCAATGTGAAAATTGATGAAACGTGGTCCATAGAGGTGCTGAGGGTTGTAGCCTTCAGTCAGGGGGTTGTAGCTCCCTTCCAGGAGAGGCTGGTAAACGAGATCAGGGGGTCGTAGCTCCCTTCCAAGAGAGGCCGGTAAACGAGTCAGGGGGTTGGAGCTCCCTTCCAGGAGAGGCTGGTAAACGAGCGCAGGTGGGTGCCTGCGTGCTGGTAGGAGTCTGCACCAGCACATATGTTGTAAGATGTTTTCTCTATAATAAAATATTGAAGGCTGAGCAACTGCAGCGGTGGTTTTCTCCCGACTTGGGTTTCCACCTAAAAATCCCGGTGTTCATGTGTGATGCTTTGTGTGATGATTTATTCTGTTCTTACTGCACATGTTTACTGTTTATAGAACATCTAATGAATGAATGATGGAATGACATAAGTGAAGAACTAATGGCATAATTAGATCTCTGTCTATACGCGAGTTTTATAAAGGATATCCGCGTATATACGCTAGTTGGCTTCAGCAAAGTAGCGTATGGGTTTTAGAGCATGAAAAAGTAAAAGTTTTGAATATGCAGTAAATACTGATTCACCCCCCCTCTCAGTATTTTTCCCAACAATTTGTATCAGAGTAGGTTCTTCTGCAGAAGCTTGATCGCTTGAAGGAGATCCATCGCAATGGGAAGTCAAGAAGGAGTGATGTCTATAAAGCCACCTCTATTCAATGGAAGCAATCTGATATTCTGGAAGGTACGAACAAAAGCATATCTGCAAAGTCTTGGTGCAGATGTATGGGCAATCGTGGAAGAAGGTTATCAATACTCGGCAAGTATTCCTACTGATGCAGCAGAAAGGAAGAAGTATGAAACCAATGCCAAAGCAGTAAATGTCTTGCTAGGAAGCATGTCTGAATCAGAATTTGCTAAAGTGATGCAGCTACATTCAGCAAAAAAAATATGGGACAAAATCATTCTAAGCTATGAAGGAGACACAAAGGTAAAAAGTGCAAAACTCCAAACTCTTAGAATTGAATATGAAAATTTGAAGATGCATAGTGATGAAAATGTTGCCAGTTTCTTTCTTCGTCTGGATGATATTGTAAATCGAATGAGAAATTTGGGTGAAACCATAACTGATACTACTCTGGTGGAAAAGGTCTTAAGATCCTTGACTTCAAAATTTGACTCTAAAGTTTCAGCTATTGAAGAAAGGCAAGATCCGCAAACGCTTACTATTGTTCAATTACATGGTACTCTGACTGCTTTTGAAATGAGACAAGGAGGTCCTTCTCAAATAAGAGAAGCTGCTTTTAAGGCATCTACAAAAGGAAAGGAAAAGGAAGTTGTCAAAGAAACCAGCTATATATCCGATGAAGAAGAAGCGAATTTCGTGAGAAAACTCCAACTAGGAACTGGAAGATTCAAAGGTAAGCTTCCCTTCAAATGTTTTGAGTGTGGAAAAGTTGGTCACTATGATGCTAAATGTCCTTATAAAGAAAAACATGGTAAAGGAAAACAATTTGAAAAGAGGAAGAGTTATTATGCAAATGAAGATGATGATGAAGTGTCCAATGAAGATGAAGAAGATTCTGACCAAGCTCTACAAGTGCTCATGGCAAAGAAGCAAAAGAAGAAGGTTACTCGAGGAAAGGAGATACCTCAGAAATCATGTATAGCAAAAATTGAAGAAGATGAAATAGATTCTGACGAAGCTTTACAAGTGCTCATGGCAAAGAGGAAAAAGAAGAAGGCTACTCGAAGCAAGGAGATATCTCAGAAAATTGAAGAAGATGAATCTGATAGTGATTTGGGCCCTTCTAATCTTATTTGTGCAAGCAATGGTGTAGAAAGTGGAAGTAAAGTTGTGGATCTAGAACAATCTATCAAGATCAAAGTTGAAGAACAACAAAAGGAAATTGATAAGAAAGATTCTATCTACAAAGAGATGATCTCTCAAATGAAAGATCAAATAGAAATGCTGAATGGACAGGTGGAAAAGTATCAAAGGTTTCATACTTATGCATCCAATCGAATTAAAGAACTAGAAGCAGAAATCAACGATCAAAATGCAGATCTCGAAAAATCAAGCAAGAAGAATGAAGGACTTGAAGCTGCAATCATCTCTCTGCAAGAAGATCTTGAAGCATCAAGTAAGAAGAATGAGGAACCTCTACAACCATTTGAAAAGGAAGGCCTTCAAGCAGAAATCATCTCTCTCAAAGAAGATCTGGAAAAATCAAATAAGAAGAATGAAGAGCCGCAACAAACATGTGAAGAAAACGAAAATTGGTTGAAAGAAGAGATTCTAAATCTGAAGGATCAAGTAGAAGATGGAAGAAGGAAAGAAGAAAGCATGACAAAGCAATGTCAAGCCTTGGAGGTAGAGGTAAACATTCTCAAAGGTAAATTAGAAGAAAAGGTTAAACTTTTGAGGTTTCAAGATAGTACTAATATTTTGGACAATATTCTGAGTAATCAAAGGTCTCCTGCTATCAAACTTGGTCTTGGTTTCCATGAAACTGTTAAAGGAGAATCTAGCTCACAAGGAAGCGCTAAAAATTCAGAGGATGTCAAAGCAAAACCTGAAGTGTTGAAAGAGACAATAGGTCAACCAACAATGATGAAATCTCAAAGGAAATCAGTCAACAATGTTGAATGTTTTAAATGTCATAATTATGGGCATGTTGCAGCAAATTGCAGGAGCAGATCATTTCAGCCTCAAACTAACAGATCCTACATAGAAAGGTACTCTGGTTTCTTCAAGGGATATTGTTTTTCATGTAACAAGTATGGACATAAAGAAGTTGATTGTAGAAGGAGGAAGAATAGAAATACTCATTATGGTTCTTATGCTTATTTTTCTGGACACATGAGATGTTATTCTTGTAACAAGTATGGACATGTAGAAAAGGAATGCAGGTTGAACAGATATGAGAAATTGGATAACTTCCAGCACACAAATAGAAAGATCAAACAAATCTGGAAAAGGATGGAGGACCGATTAGAAATGTAGGGAATATTGACCCTACTGCAGTCATCCGCTTCTGAAGCTTACTTCTCTGATTTACTGCAAGAATGATGTGGGATACATTATGAGGTTTAGTAATGTATCGTCACAAGGGAAGCAATGTATGATGTCTCTCATGATTGATTTGATTATTCTGGTTATATGTATTTCTGACAGAGCATCTGATATGAAGAAGACAGGTACAGGAAGTACAAGTTCAGGGGGAGATGAAGGAATGTGAAAAATTTCTATGCCTCACTTTCCATACGCGGGTTCTATTAACAAAAGTCGCGTACACGCGAGTTCCAGCAGACACAGTCGCGTATGCATTAATGATAAGATAATTTATATGATAGCTAAAGATCTGGAGCAGAGGTTCAGGGGGAGTATCAGTCTGATTGTTAATAACTGTATTATTGACTCTGTATCAGCTTAATTTCTCAGTTTTAAATAATGTTGATATAATACTTGGTTACTTATGTTGAAGATTATGGATAAGTCCTGTTTGCTTGTTGATGAAGAGTATTCGTTGCTGAGATGAAAGTCATATAATTCAGAGATAAGAACAGTTCAAGCAGAGATTGTTGTTGATGACTTGCTGATGAATGGATTCAGGTTGCACAAGTTAAGGAAGAGCACTGGTTCAGGGGGAGCAGCAGGTTGAATACTAATGATTGCATTGTTGGAAATATGATTGCTTATCCTTTGGTTTTTGTGATACTCATGCTCAAATGATGATGACTTGGTACCTGGTTTATTATGATGAGATTTTGAGCCCTGGTTGCTGATAAGTATCTTTTGTGCTCACACATGGATGAGTTGGAAGTCGTTTGACTCAGAAATAAATCATGCAGAGTTTGTTACTATGGTTGAGATCTTTTGCCTACATATGTTACTTCATGTTAAGTCTTAAAAATCATGGTGATATTGGACCACATGGATGATTGAAACACATTTCAAGATGTTGTTCTGGTATGATAATCTCTCTTGGAAAGATTGTATTGATGCTGCAAAGAGTCTGAAGGCTTGGTTACTAATGTGCTTATGCTACAACCATTGGATGACGATTGAAGACACAACTACATTGTCCTATCTGTCTGCCCTCTCATGTTCCAAGGAAGCATTTGAATTTCACAAACTGAAGCTGGAGTTGTCTCTGTCTGTCAGAAGAACAAATTTACTTAAATGTAGAAGATGGTATTGGATATGCGGGTTTCTTGAAACACAGTCGCGTATATACGCGAGTTCCTGCACAGAAAACCGCGTATGTCTGATTGCTGAAATTTTTTTGCTTGGAGTCAGCTCTCTTCAGCACAGCTGCGGTGCTATTGGGTATCCCTGATACTATTTGGTATCTCTGGTAGTGTTCCAGTTCTCATAATTCTATTTCTAAATGTTTTGATAGAGATTCCTTGATGATTTGTTGGTGAAAGTGTTCAGGATGCACAAACTAAGGGGGAGCCTTAGTCTTATGGAAAGGTTGCTTGGATGCACAGATTCAGGGGGAGCATTAGCTCTGCTAAGTATAATGCATTGTTGGCATTATGATGGTTCTGAAATATGTTCTCTTTCTTGAGGACTTTCTGGTATTGGTTATGAAAAGTCATATTTGTATTTTGATGAAAAGGTCATGTTGAGACCCATGATGTAAAATTGTAATATTCAGTCATGTAAGGACTTGTCAAATTTGTAAACCCACTTGGTTGGGTAGCTGAGTCAAATTTTGTAAACCCACTTGGTTGGGTAGCTGAGTTGAAATGTGTAAACCCGCTTGGTAGGGTACTTGAGTCTCATATGTAAATCCACTTGGATGGATCTTTGATGTAAGTATGAGTCATTGGTGATAGGAATTTCATAGAGTCATGTACTTCATTGGAAAATATGTTTAAAGATTCAGCATGAACTCAAGGGGAGCTTGGTCATTTCAGTATATATCAGATCTGCAGAACGCTTCTTCCACATGCGGAGAAAAGGGGGAGAGTATGTTGGTATTTGATCCACCCTTTGCCCTTGATGTCAAAGGGGGAGAGTGACATGGTGTTTGAATGAAGAGAAAGAATGGTGTCAAAAATGGAGAGAGTGACATGGTATCATTGTATTCTTAATGTACCTATCTGTTGTGGTGATCAAACACCATCGTGGTTGCCATCAAGTCCAAAGGGGGAGATTGTTGGCAATATGATGCAGAGTGTTGTCCTTGATGGCAACCCACTGAATGAAGATGAAGACATGAAAGTGTTGACATGTGTTGTCCTTGATGGAAAACCACCTGATGAAGTTATTCTTGACCTGATGGACTTGGTAAATGATGTAAATCTGATATGCAATGATGTTTGTTAGCAATATGATGCTGAGTGTTGTCCTTGAATGGAAACCCACTTGATAAAGATGATGACAACTTACTTGATGAAGTTGTGCTTGATAGAATATGTCTTGATGAACTAAATCTGATGTATCTACAGTAAGTACAGAAGGCAATGAAGAAAGGAATTCAGCATGTGATAGATCTATGATGAAAAGAGTATGTCTCTAGGCATACACGGATTTGCCTAAGGGAAGTCGCGTATGCACGAGGGAAAGAACGTTCCAAGTCGCGTATGGGAAAAAAGCGCTCATAAAGTGCAAAACCAGGGGTAACCACCATGGTATTGACCCATTGTATTGGGTAATGATTCGTCTAAATGACCCCGTCCAGGAATACCATCGGAAGTAATGTAGTTTTGGGTTCATGGTATTGTTTTGGCTCATGGTATTGAAAAAGGCTCATGGAGATGAAAAGGGTAACTCCATATAAGGAGAAGAAATTCATTGTGCAAATCAAAGAGCAAGTGATGTCCGGAAGCTTGAATGAATACTTCTCCGTTATTATCCGTATGGAAAGGAAGGTTTGATAACAGTCCGAATCTATGATGCACCCATGAAGAAATGATGAAGTTTTATTTCTAGATCCGGAATGTATTTGTATCTATTTGCTAGATCTGTTTATGGAAGGCTTAGATCTGAGATGAGGCGAACATCTGTCTGAAGTAAAAGGGTTAAATCTGTGTGATGTATCTGATCTGAAGAAGTATGCTGCTCTATAATGGTTGAAGATCTATATGCTAGTTTGCCGCAGAGGAAGCGCGTATATACGTGGCTTTGCTGAAGAGAAAGCGCGTATGCGCAATGAAATATGTACAGAGGTATACGCTGGTTTATGTGAACGGAAGCGCGTATATACGCGACATCGGTGAAAGGAAAGCGCGTATGCAAACTAGGGTTTGCTGAATTCTGTGGTAAGAAATGTCTGATCTGTTCTGCTGGTTTACTGATATCTGTTAGTAAGTTATATGTATCTATTTCCTGGTTGATTGTGCTTAAAAGTATGGAAAGGGTCTAGTCTGAAAATATGATGAAACATGGCCTGAAAGTGGTGTCCTAAAGGAAGCTTTGGATCCAGTGTGAAAATTGATGAAACGTGGTCCATAGAGGTGCTGAGGGTTGTAGCCTTCAGTCAGGGGGTGGTAGCTCCCTTCCAGGTGAGGCTGGTAAACGAGATCAGGGGGTCGTAGCTCCCCTTCCGTGAGGCCGGTAAACGAGGACGGGGGTCGGAAGCCCCCTTCCGTTGTGAGGTCGGTAACGAGCCGGTGGGGTTCCGAGTCCTTCCCTTCCCGTAGAGAGGTCGAGAACGAGCGCAGGTGGGTGCCTGCGTGCTGGTCAAGTCTGCGCCAGGACATATGTTGTAAGATGTTTTCTCTATAATAAAATATTGAAGGCTGAGCAACTGCAGCGGTGGTTTTCTCCCGACTTGGGTTTCCACCTAAAAATCCTGGTGTTCATGTGTGATGCCTTGTGTGATGGTTTATTCTGTTCTTATTGCACATGTTTACTGTTTATAGAACATCTAATGAATGAATGATGGAATGATATAAGTGAAGAACTAATGGCATAATTAGATCTCTGGGTATACACGAGTTTTATGAAGGATATCCGCGTGTATACGCTAGTTGGCTTCAGCAAAGTAGCGTATGGGTTTTAGAGCATGAAAAAGTAAAAAGTTTTAGTTTTCCCTAAATACTGATTCACCCCCCCCCTCTCAATATTTTTCCCAACATATGAATAACAGACCAGATATGATACAAGTTATATCAAGATTGCCTATATGTAACTCTGGTGAATCTATATACTTATATAGCTGCGTGATCTGGCTTTAGTTGGAGGAGTCTGGAAAACGGCAAGGGAGGCTAAAAAATAGCATGGAAGATTGCAGACGGCAGGCAGGTCTCCTGTCAGCTATTTCTCCCACTTAAATATTGGAATAAAGCAGCTTTGCTTCATTAGTGGATGTCCAATTTTTCAATCACCAGATGATCTTGCACAAAAATTTCCATGCGCATCGCGTGAAACTGCAATGTGACCCGCCAATGGAAAATGATATTAGGTTTAGGGTTCCTGACACTTTTTCGGCAAAGAGCATTATCATGCTAAATGTGCCTCTTCATTATAATATCTTTTATGATCACATGGCAGATAATCGGGATCAGATAAAGCACGACATGTCGGTGCGATAATTTCTTCCATACACTAGTACAAAATGGCTAATTTCATATTAAAAATGACTAAAATGACATAAACGATCATTTTTCGATCTATGACCAATAGTAGCTAATTTACAAAAGATCTTATAACACGACCAACTTTTGGTCGTTTTTAGCTTAGTCATTAATTGTTATCTAATTTTGTTATCTAGTTGTATATTTGGTCATTGATTTGGTCACTAATTTAGTCATTCATTTGGTCTTTCTATTTTGTCAATCGATTTAGTCATTCATTTAGTCATTCATTTGGTCACCGATTTAGTCATTCATTTAGTCATTCATTTGGTCACCGATTTAGTCATTCATTTAGTCATTGATTCACTTGATTTGGTCATTAAATGTCACAATAATGACCAAATACACAACAAAATATATTACTATATGATCACCCAAGAAAACCAATTAATGACCAAAGAACTTATGACCAACATGTTGGTCGTGTTATAAGATACTGCAAACTACACAATGTATATATGCAAATTTTAGTCATTGTTTGAAACTAATTAATGACTAAAGAAATGTGACTAAATTTTAGTCATGTTATAAGATACCGTAAATTAGCTACTAATAGTTGTATATATGCAAAATTTAGCCATAATTTGTAGTCAAAAATTTATCATTTGCAATAGCCATTTATTCATTATATAAATGACTAACTTTAGTAGTTTATATGCATTTCATTAATAATCATTCTAAATGACTAATTTAGTCGCATATTCATTTTATTTCCGTGTTCATTATTAATCGACATAAATTAATTTGTATGATTTTATGCTCATACAATGTGCATGTTCATCTCAATATGAAAACACACAAAGTCGCATATTTTAATTACAATACTAAACAACATCAAAATGTAACTATAAATAATTTCAACCACATAAATTATATTATATGAAATGTCAAATATTACAATATGAGTTTCCAACTTTAGTATTAGTCGGACTACAATTTACACATGAAATGATGTTTCATCACTTCAAAACATTATCGTTGTGTTGTCAAGGCATTGACAGGTGAATTCACCAACTCGAAGACTTGACTCACCGCGCCTTTATATGTGTGTCTTATGCGGCAGATATTGGTTCGTTTAGGGTATCACCAAACCACTCCTCTCTCTTTTTGCATTTGTCGCTCCAATGTTATCGCTCTGCTCTCAATTCATGCTTCTTACCATCAACATCGATTTCATTTTCTCGAAAACAAAATAAAATACAATGCACCGTACGAAATGAAAAACAATGAACACTAGAATATAATATAAATTAGACTATAAATAGTTTCATACAACATATACCTTTAACATCAACAATGTCAAAGCAATTTTCCTTCAACATCAATTTCTCGCAAAATAACATATCATCGTTATTATTTCCCATTTCTCAACATGCTACATACGATAAATTGAAAATCACATAAAACCAAGAGCAAACCCTTTTCTAACCAAAATAAACAAACAAACAATGCCTCTAATAAAACTTCATTATTATAATATTAGCAAATGAAAAGAGAGCTAGTGGACCACTTTGTGTTGTTTGACTTTGCCTATTTTTTGTTATAAAATGCTCAAGCTTCGTGAACCAACAAATGTAAGCACGAGCTAAAAAACTAACCAACCATTCACTAGCCAGCATGAGAGATCAAAAAAATAAAACCACAAAATCGATCGAAAGCATTAAAATTGTGAGCGTACTTTACCTTGAAATTTTCTTCTTGAGAAATACCTCAAAATCCTCGCTTTCTAACGAGCTTCTTGGCTATGTACCTCCATCCTTGATTTCCCTTGTTATATATTGAATAAAGAATATCCCTTCAACAACCAATTTTCATGCGAGAATCCTACCAAGTAATCCTCGAGAGCCTTCAGTGCACACTCACGTAGCATCCTCCAATGAAAATAGTACAATCTCCAACCCAGAAACAACAAAATTTTATATAGTTATAATGTTGAAGAGTGTAACCAGGTAGGTCTTTCCTTGTAATGACTATGTAACTAGCATTTACACCGAGAGAGGTGCAAAGTAACGCCGAGTGGGAAAAACAATAATTAAGTGATGTATGGAAAATTTTAGTTCCTATATATCTTTTCAAAAGAATGTAATAGGATGAGCTAAAATTTAAAAGAAAGTTAAGCACTCAACATAAAGGAACACTAATATAATTGTCCCGAATAATGAAATAGTAATGATGGTATAGAAGATCCTTCAATAGTCGCTCCAAGGAGATTGCTCTAGCTCTTCAAATGATTCAAATAATCAAGCCGAAACTAAATATTCAAACCTCGCTTCTTAAATCCATCATCAAAAGGTTTTCAATGTGCTAGTAAAGGGGTATTTAAAGGTTTTACTAATCACAATGAAGCCACAAGATCGTTTTTAAAGTCGGTCCAAAATTGCCTTCTAACAACTTTAAAAAGATGTCATACAAACACCTTCAATAAACCTGCTATACAAAAACACTCCTCCATGAAGTAATCCATATAGAGAACACACCAACAGCCCTAAGAGGGAAATGAAAAGTTTATCTCGTGCTTACATTTTACTCTAAAAAAATATTCATATCAAAATCAAGTTAACATCAAACCAAAATTTTGCACTTTTCAAGATCCTAAGTTCAGCACCAACTACCCAATAGCCTAGCAAACTCGACAAGAAGACCCCCGACCGCTCTTGTACGCTATAAGACAAGATGGTCAACAATGTCATGAGTTATAAAGTAAGCACCCACAATCGTCGGCAAGATGTCTTATCTTTTTAACTCGATCCATCATCTTGAATTTGTCTAAAGCATTCTCTCAATCATCAAAATTAGCATCGTCAAGCTTTAAAAATATAAAGCATTCACTCCCAATCTAGAAACAAAAATATGCATTCACAACTCAACTTACCCGCATTTCTCACGTCGCCTCATTCTTAGGTTAGTAAGTTGATGCCATACTCATGCAAAGATAAGCTCCCCGCGTCATGGACCACCATTCCCGCCCACCGAAAGAGGATGGCCACTCAAAGTTAAGCCACAAGTGCATACCTTCAAAGAAGCATCACAAAAAAATACTCCTAGAAACAATTAAATGTCATATTGGAAAATCAATTTCCTTCTCATCATGCAAGTATATTAGGTGTGATAATTATTGTCCTCGTCAACTAACCACCATTTCCGGAGTTGGAAGTTCCATGTCCTTTCCTCTAAAAAACTCGGCGAGACTCGCGTACGTGCCCAACAACATCAAAAAAGTTTGAATTGCGCTTAGCAGTGGAGAAATTAGCTCAATGTCGTGTATCAAGAAGAATATCAATTAGAAAGCATCTCAAAATCTCAAAATCATTTTATGATTCATATCACAACTTTCGATCGTGTGCCTATGAGAAAGAATGGTCTATGTATCCTGGGAATCTCAATACCAAGAATATTTCCTCGTCAACAAGGAGACTACAAAAGTAGGACAAATTATCCCTTCTATATTCATTTGGATATGATCATCCCTTCAATCATGCATCATCAAAAAAGTTGGGTTTGCCCCAAGTCAAATTTATGCACTAACTTGGTAAGCTCCATAAAGGCTAGGCCTAATAAGCTGCGTCATGTCGCCATCAATTACAATGAAGTTCTTGTTACCATTCTAGCTCTTCAAATGATTCAAATAACTCAGCGGAAACTAAATATTCAAAACCCTGCTCTAAATCCATCATCAAAAGGTTTTCAATGTGCTAGAAAGGGGTATTTAAAAGGTTTTTTTAAAAAAACTTTCAATCGCGACACAAGATCGATTTTTAAAGCCGGTCCAAAACTACCTTCTAACAACTTCTAAAAGATGTCATACAACCACCTTCAATAAACCTTATATGCAAATACACTCTATGAAGTAATCCATAGCAGAGAACACACCAATATCCCAAAAGAGGAAAAATGAAAAATTTTATCTCTGCAATTACATTTTACTCTTAAAAAATATTCATATCAAAATATCACAATGTCAAACCAAATTTTGTAATTTTCAAGATCCTAAGTTCGGAAGACTAGCGCCTAACACAACAGCATACTCGACAAGAAGACCCCGATACGTTCTTGTACGCTATAAGACAAGATGGTCAACAATGTCATGAATTATAGCAAGCACCTACAATTATTTCAGCAATGTGTCTTATCTTTTTAATCGATCGGGGAAATCTAATTTTCTCAAATGATAATTTACATGTTTAGCTTGTATGCTTCGGGTTCTATGATTACACCTGGCTTCTTTGGAGGGTGTTGTAACTGATCAGTGACAAGTTTTTTTGTAGTGTAACTCAAGGATTCTTTGCATTTTATAACGTAACCTTATCCTCGTTTTGAATCATCATTATACCTTTCTTACATTTTAAAGTGTTGCTGGGAACATTTCATTTTACAACCTAACTTTGTCTCCGTCGTCGGCTCATTATTATATCTTTTTTCGACTTGGAAAAAGGGAACACCGAAGCACACCCGAAATGCTTGGTTAAATTCGAAGATTGTCCGCATATAAAAAACGAAAAGAACCTAATTCATTCGATGAGTGATTTAACATGATTTAAAAAATTACCTAACCTAGACCATAGGAGTCAAGGGCTAAAGGGCCGGGTTATTCTAATGACCATATTCGCTAATCGGTATAGGATTTTTAGAGGCAAAAGCTTCGTGAAGATGGAACTAGTTGAATTCTAGCATAGAGCAAGTGGTTCTTATTACTAAATCGACAATAGCATGCTTTCACATAAATTCTTTTTTCTTCTATGTGAAAAAGTTAACAAGAGAGGCTCTTTGGAAATGCATAGAAATAGAAGAAAAATAACTTAATAAGTGAATTCTCATCTCTCTTTGTGTTATTGTGGCTCGTAATTGAAGAAGGTAGCATACGGACCTTGTTGTTAATGGGGATGGAAAGTCTTTCCCAAAGTCAAAAAATTTGGCAAAGATTAACAACAACTTCAAGAGAGCCCAAGGTTTGCTCAGGAATCCTTACTACAAGACGTATGTAAAAAGTTAATTTAGTTTCAAGTTGCTAGGATATAATTATCTACGAATACACAAAATGTTGTAACACTTATGCTACGGAAAAGCTAAAATTCAATGCTCCAAATGGATCGACTACGGATGTTTACCGAAATGGACTTTGATAGAATAGTAGTCGAGCTTCGAGTCGCAATATTGTTTTGTTCATCACTAAAATACTTGTAATAGATGTCTATTTTCAATTAACATCCGAGACTGAAACTTAAATCTAAAGGTTGATGTCGGCGAAGATGAGGGAAAAGAGGAAATTTATGGTGTTAGACGAGGACAAAGCATGAGGGACTGCTTTCTATAATAGGTCAAGTGATGCAAGGGATGAGGATGAAAAAAACTGCTCTAAACTGCGAACACGTTTTGATCTCCAACAAAGGGGAATTGGAGTAACTATTTAAATCTTACAAGAGTGTGTGACATTGTGATTCAAACATAGAGATTGTTCCGATTTTTTCCATAAAATCAGCAAGAATCGAAAATCGATGTTACACAACACGAACGGTGTTCGGGGCCCGAATGCAAATGGAATGGAATAAACAATTGTAGAATCTTGGTGAGCTTTGCACAAACAGTTGTTATTATTTGAACCACGCTTTTCTACATTCTTCAATTTTGACTGTATTTCTTTTCTGCACAGGAAAGCATATGTATGGACTAGCGCAGGCTGCAGCAGGCTACCACAAAGTTCTAGAGGAAAATTGACAACTATACAATCAAGTTCATGATTTGAAAGGTGTGCTTCCTGTTCGTTTGTCATAGTGTTATAGTTTAATTGACATGTCTCAAAAATATTATAATGGAGTAGGAATTAGGAGTCCCTTTAAATTGTATATATCAAATCTGTTGCATCTTTATTCCCAATACAGTGCGAATGAATAGTTTTAGCTAATTCGATGTGGGGGGAACATATCCACGGCTTGTAGTAGGAACATAAAAGGCCAAAAAATGCTAGAAAAGGGCAGTTTACTGTGCATTTAAAGAAGCTTGTGCTCCCACTAATTGGGAAGTTGGAAATGAGGTTGGTTCAATAGAGTAGGATATGGATGAATGAACTGGGTAAGATTGCCTCCATATAGGTTCAGATGTATGAAAAACTTATCTATGCTTCATCTTCATGTGATTGTGGGCTCTGTGTTTGAATTGAGTGTTCGACCTTGCCTCGGGCCTGGAAGATGAGAATTAGCAATTCTGGAAGAGAATATCAAATTATGTAATCTGATTTTACTCTGGCCTCTTCTTGCATGGTGTTGTGTTATCTTATTCTGCTCATAAAACATAAACTTAGAAGTTGAGGCAGGGCATACTTGCTTGACCAAGCTGGTAGTGAAAGCACAACAGATGCCATTTGATAGGATAACAAATTTATGCTGATTATATGTTTCTTATTATTCTTATGAAGCATAAGGGTGTATTGCATAGTCAGACCATTCTTGCCTGGCCAATCCAACTGTCAGAGTACAGTGGATTATATTGGGGAGGATGGTCAAATTATGATTGCAAATCCTGCAAAGCAAGGAAAGGATATACGTAAATCATTCACATTCAACAAAGTATTTGGAGCATCTGCTACTCAAGGTTGGCTCTCTTTTTAGAGTGTTGAAAACCTTTTAAATGATTGTAAGGTGAAATCTCTTAAATCATAACATTATTCATGTTGAATTGCAGAGGAAGTGTTTTTGGATACTAGGCCATTGATCAGATTTGTTCTGGATGGTTACAATGTTTGCATTTTTGCATATGGGAAAACAGATTCTGGAAAGACATACACAATGGTAATAAAAACCATCTTCTAGTTAGTCAATTGCAGTTTGAAGCACTGGCTTGCAAAACTAATAAGGTAATGAGTTCGCTGCTAAAGAAATTCTTGCCTAGAAATACTTTGCTCTAATTTTTGTGCCTTGCTTGTCTAGACTGGTCCTAACTTCACATTTTTCTGGGGTGATCTTTGCTTCTAGAGCTGAACTGAATATGGACATCAGTCATCTTGTCAATTGTAGGAAAGGGGATTATGATTATATCCTCAGTCATATTTTCCATTGTACTTGCCGAATTCAGTGTATTCAAAGGGAATGATCTGCAAAGAAGTTATGCTGCCTACAGTTGAGTGATTGCTTTTTTGGATCCCATTTTGATTTTATTTCATGGTCGAGCTGTTAGGTCCATTTGGAAGCTTTAAAATCTAGAATGATCTTAGTTCCATCTTCAAAATTTCTCAACAACACAATATTATGAGGGCTATAATTTAACCGTTGCCCTAATATGGTATATCTAATAACGACTGCTCACACAGACATTCTATGAGTTCTGATTATGTGTATGTTGCTTACTTGCAACAGTTGAAGCCTTGCCTCTTTATATCTAGTTAGTTTTGTATATGGTATTGTGTTCGGCTTTGAAATTATCATTGTCTATATCATTGGGCCTTCCTTTCGAAATTTCTTCTTAGATGGAGACTCTATTGTTCATTCAAGACTTCTCCCAACAATTATTCTTAAAACTAAGTAGGCCCTGCCAAGCCAAAAGATTTACATTTGTTCAAGATATTCCCAACTATGATTACTTAACTGCCTGGGCTAGGCACATTTGACACCTGCTGGTGAAGATATGTTATCACACATTAAAAATATTCTATCACTCCAGCCTGAAATGTAACAAAATTGACAATTCAGCAGCACAAGAGCGCTTCACTTATTTTCAAATATTTGACAACTCAGCAGCACAAGAATCCAGAGGTTTGTGCCAGATAAATCTCACAAAATCAACCTGCGGGATGCTATAGAGCTTATTCTGCACACAACGATTTTTTCAGTTTATGCAGAATTTGTTGAAGCTGTGTTTTTTAATTCATTCTAAAATTATGGGTAAAACTGAAAAAACAGATTAGCTTATAACCTGTGATCAGTTTTTCTCATACTAACAAAAGTTTGATCCTGTAGAGAAGGAAACTGCCTCGGCACCTCAACAGGCAGAAAATGTTTCACATAAGGGTTTTGAATGCTTGCAGCATATTAAGAAAAAATGGCCACATGAAGATTTGAGAGGTTGGTTCTTATGCTTCGGCTCCAAAGGAAAGTCTAAAATGCCAAAGGGTGAACTGGTGGAAAGTTGAAAGAGGGAATTTATTTACCTATTAATGCCCTGTCTTGCTTTCAAAAAGTTGGTCTCAGAGCCCCCTCAACACTTGGTGATGTTCTTGCTGACTCCTAAGGTGATTACAGAGGACAATTGGGGTTCTTGAATGACGTATTCCAGATATCAAAAAAAAGAAAGGATACCTTTATATATGAGGTTGTTGTTCAAATGATTGAAATATACAATGAACAAGTTCGGGGTCTTCTTGTTTTAGACAGTTCCAATAAAAGATATCCTTCTTGATCATATGGAGTTGTCTTTCTTGTTTTTAAATCTTTGGATTTCAGTTTCTCAGAATAAAATAATCCTTGACTCATAGCACATTGGAAATCCGCAACAATTCACAACAGAATGGACTCAATGTGCCAGATGCAAATCTAATACCCGTTGCATCTACATCTGCTGTGATGGAGTTAATCAACCTTGGACACAAGAACCGTGTTGTGGGAGCAACTACTCTGAATGATCGGAGCAGCCGTTCGCACAGGTTTTAAACACAATCTTCGGAGAATTTAAATAATACTGGTCTCTCTTGAAACCTATCTTCAAACAATAAAAACATTGTTTTGTTTGCAGTATTTTGACATTGCATGTTCAGGTCAGAGATCTTACTTCTGGAACAATTCTTCGAGGGTGTCTTCATCTTGTTGACCTTGCTGGAAGTGAGAGAGTTGACAAATCCGAGGCCACTAGAGATAGGTTAAAGGAGGCACGGCATATTAACAGATCACTTTCAGCTTTAGGAGACGTTATTGCTGCTCTTGCACAAAAGAGTTCTCATGTTCCTTACCGAAATAGCAAGCTCACACAACTGCTTCAGGATTTTTTAGGTAACAAATTCAATATTTTACTTGATGAATAGTTATGGAAGGAAACTACCACTTTTCTCTAGTCTGGGGTGGTAATGATGTTGGACTTTTTTCTTAAGGTGGACAGGCAAAAACTTCAATTTTTGTAACTCTAATGTTTGTGCACATAAGTCCTGAATTAGATGCACGTGGGGAGACAATCAGCACTCTAAAATTTGCAAAGAAGGTTGCAACTGTTGAACTTGGTGTTGCACGTTCCAACAAGGAAAGTGGTCAAGTTAGGGAGCTGAAAGAACAGGTTTGTGTTAGAATGATTCTTGAAAAATATGTTGCTTTCTGAATGATAGTATTATTTGTTCTCCATGGATCAAAAGGACTAAAAACAAGGGATATTTTGGTCTGTTTGTTTGAGGACCTATGAGTAGTTGAAGAATCTTGATAATGAATGTTGTCCTCTAGAGCACTCAAGAGTCAAAGGTTTCCTGATCTTTGATGTTGCAGATTGCTAGCTTGAAGAATGCACTGGCAAAGAAGGTAGCAGAAATTGAGCAGAGAATGAGGATTGGTGTCTCACCAATAACTAGGGATTCCAGGAACAATCCTGAAATACAAAGAATGAGGACTGGTTTCTCACCAATGCATCAAAAAATGCAGACCATTTTGTGATTATATATGTAAATAATCCAATGATATTATCCGAAAAGTGATAGATATTTTTTCAGGCTTTTAAAAGCTCGCACAATATATAATTGGAACAAACTTTTATTACTAGAAATCAATCAATTACTTATACATACCACTAAAAGTGGAAAAATCTCTATAACCTTTGATCACCTTGAACATCAAGCACACTAAGAACCTTGAAAATGGGGTCTAATAACATCGCCAAAGATCTAAAATTGACAAAGCACAATTTAATGATTATTGATTAGTCAAAATTACCATGTGGGTCAACTAATCATGTCAAAATGATGGTATATTGGATTAGGTGTGGGTTTCACTTTCATTTGAAAGAGTGAACACAACGTGGATAAAGAACATTGACTACACTAGGAACCTCGACAATGGGGTTCTAATAACATGGCCAAAAATCCAAGAAAGCTGACTAGGTTGGCCTTAGCCTAAAATAGTCAATATTGAAAAAATACAATTTCTTAACACCTTTAAAGGGTTCATGGAAAATATATAACATACTCTATTCACATTGCAATTGAAAAGAACTCTCAGAACTAATTTGGATTTTTTAAAGGTAATATGGCTTGCCATCCATTGAAAGAAACATTAAAACACTCTCAAAATGATTCACTATAGGTTGTTTAACAGGTGACACTCACACAGCATCTGGAATAAATAACCTAGGCACCTTAAAATAAAGTATTCTTTCAACTTTGGAGATGGCAGGTTGATAATTAGTGTTGCAACATTCTTTCACTAGATCCACTGTTTTGCAACCAGTCAAAAGTTTACTCCCATTAATTTATTGTTCAACCTGTTTTACGCTCTTAATAGGACTAGAGCCTTTAGTGAGAGTTGATGGTTTAGCAGAACAAATCAAAGGAAGAATCTCATTTGCACCCTCACTTGTCAAGATATTTTGAACGTATGAAAATCAATAATTTGCAACTGTTGTATTCAAATAAGCCACACATTGATTTTGTTGGACTTCCCAATAAGGATATGAAACATTGTCTCTTGTTGTGGACAACAAATCACATTCCGCAGGTATGGTGCTAGTGAGCTCCAACACTAAACTACCATTCCACTTACTATATATGTTGTTGCTTTAAAATATTGAAAGCACAAAGCCTTGATATGACTGGGACAATTGAATTTCGAAAGAAAGGGTGTAAGGGAGAAGGAGAAAGAAATGGATTCAATGCATCAGGAGAAACACTAGGGGAAGAAGGCACAAGAAGAACATTTATTTCTGCTTCCTTTTGGATTGCATCTGGATCAATTGAAATGGGTTGCTTTGTATCTCTGGCATTTGGTTTTGCCTTTGATTTTGGCATTGATGGTAATCTTACCAAACAATGGAATGCATCTCATTTATGTTAGAGGCGAGTGCATATTTGTGGAACAATCATCCCCAGTTGTAGCTCCATGTTCTTATGTTGTTTATGCTTGAGCTGTTGAGTAAAATTACAATTAGTTTGATAACCAATTGGGACATGGAGGGAAATATGGGTGGTGGGCCATGGAGGTATGCTTGATCAGGGCACTTATTTTATGCTGAAGAAGCTAAGAATATATCTAGATATTTATCATATTGTATGTATTTTTCACTTCATAGTTGCATTCACCATAATAGTCTTCATGTTGATAGGTCTTCTACTAAAAATACTGATCTTGATCAGTTTGTAAAAATGTCTTTTGTTTCCAATGAGGGGATGATAAAGTGGAAAATGTTGGCACTGAATCTAGAGATTTATATGTCTTAGATTAGTGATACATTCTCATTTGAAATTGGAACAAATAATGTTCCCATTGGAGAGGGTATTTATGGCTTAGTCGATTTCACCCAATATGGTGAGATAGACAAAAAAGTTGGATGCTAGAAACCCTTTCAGACCAGCCAATCAAGTGAAGTGATTCAGAGAAAGGCTTCTAAAAGATGCCAAATTCTTTCCACCCATATATTCTTTACAAAAATATTAGTAAATATCATATTATGTTTCTTATAATCTATGCTAAGATGAACTACCAGAGAAGTAGAGCAGAGCAGGTGGTGTCAATTGACCGAGACCACCAATGAATAATTTAAATTTAAATTTGAGTGTTACCCTAATCCCTGAAATCGTATTTTTAAATTGTCTAAATTGAGTGAACAGATGAGTTAATTAGATCCGAGTTAGTACTAACCTTGAAGTGACAAGGCCTTCGGTCCTATCACTGCCATCCTGTTCATATTCTGCCACCCAAAACACACCTGGAACCCTGTAATCAAGTAGTAGTGGTAGCAGAATCCAGCAAAGAAAAGTAGTGCCTACTTTTGCTGTTCACACCCGATAAGTTTAACAGTCTTTATGGGGCAAGAGGTATGCAAGTTGAAAATTTTATTATTATGGATGCTCTGCCCTGAGCACAAAGACCGTGCAGTATGAATAGAGATATATAGACCTGAAGTTGAACTCTCAAGCTTAGCAAGTTATCCAGCGTGTATATATATATATATCCAGTGCTCTTTCACTGTGTTTACACCAATCCCAATATGAGAAGGGTGAGCACTTTTTTAGAAAAAAAAACCTCTTTTATTCTTTTTTTGAGGTCTGAGGGTTTGGCTGTTTTTCTTGGGTTTTGATTTAGTGGGGCTGTTTATAGCAAAGTCTGGTGTGAGAGATTGGCTTTGGCTTAAATGTTTGGTACCCGTTTTTATGCACACGAGGGCCATTCAGTGGCCTCAGAACCTTCTACCTCAAGTGGATTTCACCACTCATTTTCCAAATGATTAACCAGTCATCAAAGCCTAAGGAGAAGATTTTATTTTGAATTTTTTTTCTTCCCATGTTTTTAAGGTTGTGCAGGCTCAACTGTTGAAGTGGTCTCTCAACAACTATTTTGTGTTTGGTGTTCTTACTTGAAGAACAAGGCTGCAGAACTGTGCTAGAGAATGAAATATATGAATAACTGGCTTGCCTTCTCTCTATCACCACACTTAGCAATTGATGTTTTAACTTCTGCAGATCAGTCTGCACAGCCACAACAATTATCTTCATTGCCCACTACTTTTAACTGCTTGCAGGCTGCTCAGATGCCCTATTCTACTCTCACTTATCAGAGCTATGGAGTTAACAGTGACACTAGGGGAAACTCATTCTCTGCACCAATGCCCATTTTCTCACATAAGGCTAGCTCTCCTCTAACATAAGGGAGGAATCCATGATAAGCCTACAGATCTGTCCTTCAAATGCTAAAAAAACAGAATTTCAAAATGATATTGTTTTTGTCTTTTAAGATTTAAAATGGAAAGCTAGGCAAGACCTAGTTCCTAATCCCTGGGCTACAGACTCTAGGCAACAAACAAAACTTTAAAATTGATAAAAAATATATGATTCATCACAAAACAACCACACAGCAAAGTGTTATCAGTCAATAATATATCCAATAAATATGTAACAGTGCTATCTCCTAATAGATGGAACATTTGAAGACAATGTGCTCCCCCAACTTGGTCTCTTGTAAATCACATAGCTGAAAATTTCATTTGAGGTGTGTGATGCAGTGACCTATCTCAAACCAAAGCTAGTGGGAGCCCACTCTGAATGAAACAAGGGGAATCCCTTAGCTACATAAACCATTCAAAATAATAAAATGACATATTCAAGCTAATGCCCTCAAGGAGGGAAATCCAAGTGATTTGGATGTAGTTTGTAGATATGCTCTCTAATATCCTAGGTTAAGTCACATTTATATAGTAGGAGCTGACCTAGAGTGTCCAAATATTACCTAAAAAGGGCAAGTTGATTGATAGAAACGGCCACTAACTGAAGCAGTTAAGAAGAACCCACAACAACTACACCAAGGAGGGGTCTATTGAAGCAATAACCTGAACTCCACCTAGATGATAGATTGAGGATTTGCATGTTAGCAGCAGATGAAGCATCGTGATATAAGGTTTTAGAATCACTCTATCCTATCCCAATCAACCCAAAGCAAGCCAGGTCCTCAGACCTTGAATCCATAACGGGTCATGGCTCTAATGATCATGTCCAAAGAGGTGCATCTGGAATAAAATAGATAAAATAGATTTGTTAAAATAAACCATTCTTTGGCTAGAATGACAAATTTGTGGAATGAGCATGGGGTGTCCATTGTCTCTGATGGATGGACCAATGTAAAAGGAAAGCCATTGATAAGTGTTTTGGCTATGTCGGTTAGTGGTGCAATCTTCCTATCAACATATGATTATCCATTGTCTCTGATGGATGGACCAATGTAAAAGGAAAGCCATTGACCATTTCGGTTAGTGGTGCAATCTTCCTATCAACATATGATTATTCAGAAAAATTCAAAACCGACATTAACATTGCAGAACCATTACTTGCAATAACTGAAAAGATTGGCCCATACAATGTCATACAGGTCATCACTGATAATGCTACTAACTGTAAGGCAGCAGGATAAATTATTGAGGATAAATACCGCAACATATTTTGGTCTAGGTGTTTGGTTCACACAATGAACCTTTTGATGCATGATATCATTAAAAACAAACAACCTCAATTCAAATGGCTTGGTGATTTGTACAAGAGAGGTAAAAAATGATAAAATTTATTACAAATCATAGTAATACCCATGGGCTTTTCCGTACTCACTCCAAATTGAAGTTGTTGAAGATAGCAAAGACTAGATTTGCTAGCTATTACCTCACCTTCAGGCGCCTTTTGAAGGTAAGAGAGTCATTGGCTGCAATGGTATCAAGCCCACACTGGCAGGTATTAAAGGATGTCTCCACTCCACCTGTAGTCGTATGGTTTCAACATGACTAGGGAGACCGCCCTTGACCTCTTTGAGAGCCAAAACGCAGAGGGAAATTTTGAATTTCACCAAGCCCATTATCACATGATTCGGCTATGATACAGAGCAAAACAAAGGATTGGGAGGCGAGATTTACGTGTAATGGTTACGATGTTAAATGTAAATAAAGATGCTGCAGGGGATAAAGATCCAATCTGTAAGGATGATTCATGACTGTGTGTGTGCACGGTGGAATAAACTCAATGTTCCACTACATGCCTTGGCATATATCCTTACGCCAAAATATTACTCTCCATCTTAGTTGGGCCAACCTGCACCTAGAGGTGGGGTTAGGATGAAACCTCACACAGATCTAGAGGTACAAGAGGGGTACATGAAGGCATTAGACAAGTTGGTACCTGACAGGGAGGAGTGTGCTAGATTGCACCTTGAATTAGGCAAATACTTCAGTTGCACAGCTAACTTTGGTTCTTTCCATGCAATGGAAGACAGAGACAGATTTGATGCTCTCACATGGTGGGTAGCATATGGCGGCATGGGACTTTTGCCAAAGTTGGCAAAAAAAGTTCTCTCACAGGTTGTGAACACTTCTTCTACAGAGAGGTGTTGGAGCACCTACAACGTCATACATAAGGTGAGAAGAAACAGGCTGAATGAAAACTGAGTTGAAAGCTTGGTTTATGTGGAATTCTAAGTAACCTGATACGGGGATACAGGGATTCGAGGAATCGGATTCAGGTACGGTGACCCCCAGAACAGGTTACTTTTGGGATACGATACGTTGTATATTATTTTATTAAAAATATATATATATTTTAAAAAATATATATATATATATATATATATATATATATATATTAATATATTAAAAATTAGATATTTTTTACACAAATTCATACAAAATTCATTGATTCAAACATAGATACATCATACTCATGAGTCATACATGATCATTGATCATTGATACATTGATACACCATACATGATACATTGATACAATTGTCAAATTTACTCAGAAAGACAAGATTGAAGATAGTAAGATAGTGTAGTTTTCTCATAAGTCATCAGAATCAAAATGTGTTACATAAGTACACTGCCAATGGCAAATAGAAATAGAAAATACAAAAAAACTACAGTCTACAAGACTACAAGCTTGAATCCTCAATGAGCCAGAGACTTAGAGTCAATGAGTCATCAATCCTCATCATCATAATCAGCATCACTGTCCTCATCCCAATCATCATGCTCGCCACTGCTCTCCTCTGCCTCTGATGCATCCTCCTCCTCTGCCATCTCTGCATCTACTGGTGTGGAGGATGACACCTCTACTCCATCATCAAATGTGACAAGCTCTAGGACTGGTGCATTGAGATCCAAGTTGGCCAATGCCAACTCAACACTGCTGTCCAGACCCATACATCAGGAAAGACATCCCACATCTTTGTCTTTCCCTTCAACCAATCCTCCCTCTGCCTATAGATGAGACGAAGGTTGGTGTGCACATACACCATTGTCTCTGCCCTGGACTGCTCAAGCCTTCTCTTCTTCACACTATACAAATTCCCATATGTGCTCCAATTCCTCTCGCAACAAGAGGATGAAGTCACCTGAGAGAGGAGCCTCATGGCTAACTGCTGTAGAGGAGGGCTTATTGCCCCATGAGTTGCCCACCAAGAATAGGGCTTCTTAGCCCCCCTGTCTCAAATCACATCATAGCCTGCAAATCGCCCAGTGCCAGTGGAAAATTCTGCAAAGGCATCCTCCACCTCATCAATGGATGCCCTATCCTGAAAAATTCTCCTCAATGCATCTTTCCTCCCCTGTGAGATTTCACCATCCATGTGAGGAGGGAATCTGCGGGAAGGTCCACCATTCAGCCACTCATGGTTGTAGTATTTTGGGTTCAAGGAGTGAGCCAAACAACGTAAAGGTGTGCAATTCTTGTCCCATCTACTGACAAGAATATCCTGTATGACGGTGAAAAAGGCCTCAAGTGATGTCTCATACTCTGGGCACTGACTCTGTAAAACAATGGTCCTCACAAACTCAATCATGGAATCCCATCCCTCATAAACCTCTCCTAGGATGGGTTGGTCTGTATCTGCAAATAGGAGAAAGGAAATGATAGGCTCCATGATCTGAATAACTAGATCTACCTTCTCCCACCATATATCATCCAACACTGTGTCCTTCACCTTCTTTGAGGCTGTTTGATCCGTATTTCTCCAAAAAGACCAAAACTCTGAAATAGCCATGGACCCAAAAGCGGTCTTGACCTCCCTCAACCTCTTCAACATGATGAATGAAGAGGCAAACCGTGTATCTGCAATCTTCAACAATGATATATTGTTGTACTCCTTGTAGATAGTGAGGGAATTTGTATGGTTTTGTACAAAGTTGCGGATATGTTGTGCATCCTCAATAATGGCTGCAATCCAAAGCACATCAGAAGCAATATATTTCAGTGCCAAGTTCAATGAATGGACAATGCAAGGTGTCCAAAATACTTGTGGATATTTTGCTTCCACAATCATGCCAGCGGCCTTGCAAAAAGGTGCATTATCTGTAATGATTTGCACACAACAATCCACACCTACATTTTCAATAACTTTAATAAACAAATCACCCATATATTGTGCATCCTTGTACTGTCCAAGTGCATCCACTGATTTCAAGAAAACTGGACCATTCAAGGATGACACCATGAAGTTGATGAGTGTGTGGCGTGCTGGATTTGTCCATCCATCAGAAACAATGCTAACCCCAGATGTTGGCCATGTTGATTTAATAGGCTCAAGCATTTTGTCCACCTCTTTCTTTGCCTTTTTCAACAATGTGGTTCTGAGCTTCTCTGACCTAGGAGGCACATACCCTGATGGAGCCCCATGACTAAGAGCTCAACACATCTCAATAAATAGAGGTGACCGTGCAACATTAAAGGATATGAAGTTCTGATAGAAAAAAAATGCAATGGTGAGATCAAGCTCTTCCCTCTTCTCTTTTTGGAAAATTTTTTCCATTGGACCAACTGCAGTTGCCTTTCTCTTTGCTGATTCTCCCCTACTAAAAGTCTCAAAAGGGAACTTGTTGCTGCTTTTCCTTAAGAATGGAAGGGGGTCATCATTCTTGTTTTTTTTTAATTTTGCTGCCACATTTGCCTCACCAATACCCTGCTCTTTCTCCAATTCCTTCCTCTTTGGCGATTCAATTATTGTACAACATTTAATGCCACAACCTGGAATACCCAACAAAAGAGCTTTCACACAAAAATATGTGCAAGTGAACTTGCCGTGGCAAAAATTGCATTTCCATGAACAATTTCCTCCTCCTCCTTTTTTTGCTGCCCCTTCCTCTCTTGTCACATATTTCCACAATGGGTATTTGGGGTCAAAAATTTGTTTTCCCTGCACATTTGAAGCTACTGTTGCAGCCCCACTTCCAATGGATGGAATACTTGCAGACCCTGATGAAAGAGGGACAGGTGGGGCATCTCCAATGGGGAAATTCTTCCCCTTTCTTTGTCCCTGTCTTGCTACCTTTGATTGAGTCATGAATACTGTAAAAAATAAACAAAAATAACCAAATATATAAAACATATGCACATGCAAACACTAACATCAAACTAAATGCAAAATATAGAGGGTTAGTGCACTTACCGGATGCTCGAATCTCTTCGAAAGAACTCCCTTTCTCTTTGCTCACACTTGCTCCTTTGCTCACCCTAGCTCCTTTTCACTTCACAAAATGAAATGGGTGAGAAAGAATGAAGAAAAACCTCACTTTATCAAAGAAACAACGCTTTTTTTCTAACCGGCGGGTCCGGCCATATCCGATTCACCGTATCCGTACAGGGTATGATCAGGATACACCGTACCCAGTGAATTGGGGGTGAATTCGATATGAATTCAAATCCGATACGAGGATTCGGGATTCGGTGACCCTTTTGGATGAATCTGGTTACTTAGTGCGCATTACAACTTGAGGTTGTTGAGCCATTACTGTGATCAGGCAAATGAGGATCAATCATACAGAGTCTGGGACAACAACCCAGAGGATGATAATTTGGAGGACGGCATGGTACATATGGAAGAATTGGAAGCAGAAATTTTTAGGGATGATGATGAAGCATCAGCACCACCACCACACATAGGGCCAGTCCCACCATCCAGTAGCATTGCAGGTGCCAGTGCCAATGCCAGTGCCAGTTCTCAATATCAAACTATTGTTCCTTTGCAGATTCAGCCTCCACCTTCTAGTCATGGTCGTGGACGTGGTAACCCTGAGAGTGCTAGCAGACCACCATTTCCTCGTGGCTCACAAAAATTAGACATTTCTCGTGGGTGTGGCAAGGGGCCAACCAATAGATAAAATAGATTTGTTGTTTACTAGTCTTTTCTATTTTCTAGTAGTTTTTATCTTTTATAACTATTGACAGTTGAACAGTTGAAACTTGACTCTTTCATATATTTAATGACAATTTAAGTTTGAAGTTTGAATTTGAAAGGTGAAACTTTGAAGTTGGCATTTATAAGTTTACAAGTCATTATGAATTATGAATATGATGTTTCATGAAAGTTATATGGTGATCAATGAATCAATGATGATAAATGTTATATAATATCAATGATGATAAATGTTATATATTGAATTTTGAAATCAATGAATCAATGATGATAAATGATATATATCAATGATGATAAATGTTATATATTAAAATTTGAAATCAATGAATCAATGATGATAAATGTTATATATCAATGATGATAAATGTATATTGAATTTTGAAATCAATGAATCAATGATGATAAATGTTAGATATTGAAATTTGAAATCAATGATGATAAATGTTATATTTTGAATTTTGAAAGCTTGAAACCTTCAGATTGATGATTCGCGAGACTCAAGAGTCAATATGTTGTATGCTTCCAACTTGTGGGCGTGGTTGATGAAGATTATAATTTCTAGATGATTGATGTTATATGATTCAATCTATGTTTTTATGTTTTTTATGTCTAATTCATCATTCTACATGTTTTTGTTGACATATATGCATCAAAATATAAAAAATTATAATATAATATATATATATATATATATATATATATATATATATATAAACGCTCCCCGAAACGCTCCGGACCGGGAGCTTCTAAAAATGGCGCTCCCGCTCCCGCTCCCGCTTCCAAGTAACCTTGGTCTCGTGGTCATGCTATTCCTAGTGGCATCCCATGAAGCATGGAAGATAAGTTTTGTAAGTCAATTTGGGTGATAAAATTCCCAAATAGTCAAGTGACATCAAAATATAATCCAATTAACATCCACTCCAACTCACTTATTCTCGAAGATACTTCAACAAATCTTTTTCCACATCATTTAAGTTGCAACAAGGGAGTGACATTATCCACATCACCTTTCCATGTCACTGAAAATCTATGATAAATCCCCCCTAATTGCCATGTTTGTAAACCAATCCTTACAAGTAAAAATCAAATCATAAAGGGATAAATAGGACAGCATTCAAGGAGCATCCACACAACATGCATAGGAGAGGTCCAAGTGTACATAAACAACCCAAAAACTGCCTCAAGAGATATGACCAATGCCTTAGAAAACATGAAGTGCCTCAAACAATATGAGAGGGCCTTGGGAAACATGAAGGTACCCAAAAATAAATGCAACCAACCCGTCAAGGACAAACTACCCTACTTATCCAAAAACAATATTATGGTGCCGCTACTAAAAAGAGGGGTAACATTGCCAACAAAAACCTTAAAATCAACCCCCCTCCCCCCCCAAACAACAACAAAAAAATGATGATATTAGTAACAACCTAACTTGTTTACAAAGTTAAAATTATAACTTGTTTGAAATTGTGGCCTCAACAATTAAATACCATTGTAAACAAAGACCTTGAAATCAAACCTTGAGTCAAAAAGTGGTTTTACTGTGAGCACTTGCATTTTCACTTCAAGGTTAAAATTATGACTAGTTTGATATGGAGGGCATGATAGATGGGCCCACTACAATCCAAAACCTCAAATTTAAAACTTGAATCACAACACATCATTACCTCCAACGCCATCTTTTGTGGGGTGCCTAAAATTACAAAACTAAGGAAACAATTTTCTTTTAAATTGAAAAAAAAAATGGACCTTTCAAATTAAAAATTAAAAATAGAAATGATTTTGAATGTAAATATTAAAACATTTTTTAATAAGTGGAGAATTTATTGTGGAGGAGAGCTTGATGACAAAAACCCTTATCGTCGCAACCCTCTATACTATTTTTTCTTCCATGATCCAGTTCGAACACCATTGTTGTTGCTTTGGATCGTCACCACCATGATGTTGTCCCTGATGCTTGGTCATTTTTCACTGAAATCTTCATCCTGTGAATTTTTTTCCTATTGTTGGCCTAGATCTTACAAAGAGAGTTGAGGGGGTTGGGGTGTAACAACTACATAATCTTCATTTGTCTAGTTTCGAGCCTCTCTTTTCTACGGCTGGCCTAGATCTTGCGAACGAAGTTGAGGGGGGTGGGGTGTCGCAACTCTATAGTCATCTTATCCCCAATTCATGCCCTTTTTTTTCTACTCCAGTGGAGGTAGGCTTTATGGGTGCAGGTTCATGGTGGTTCTTAAGTTGTCTTGGCTAGGTTTATCTTTTCATGGGTGTTTGATGTTATTGTTGTTGCAGTTGTTGTCATCTGCCAATTTTTTCTGCCACAATTTTTATGGGGTTTCTTGGGGTTTCTGGGCAGAATGTGCCCAAGTTTCTTTTAATGGGGTGTTCAGGATTTCTTTATTGCTCCTTCTAGGTTTTGGCAAGCCTGTGTTCTTATCCTCTTAGTTTTCCTCAAACTTTGGCCTAGGATTTTATTTCTCTAGGGTTTTTTGGGGATTTTTGGGGGGCTATTTGGGGATCCTATGCCCGATTTTTTAAATATGTTTCATTTCGATTGGAGGAATGTGAACTATGGAGCTTTGAGATCTTTTCTTTGGTAGGCCTTTTGGCTAATGTGATTGTTATGCCCTCGTGCATTTGTAAAATGTAATTTTTTCCATGTTTTCAAGTTGAATAAAATTATGATTTTTTCTTCAAAATAAATAAATGGAGAATTTATTAACAAAAAAATTATTCTATATATATAAAAAAATAAAAAGCTAAAAAGTTAAAAGACTTGTATAAATTTCCTACTATTCTCTCTCTCTCTCTCTCTCTCTCTCTCCCTCTCTCTCTCTCTCTCTCTCTCTCTCTATATATATATATATATATATATATATATATATATCTAAAAATTTAAAAGGCCTATATAAATTTCCTTTGGCCTAGCAAAGGACGCAACGAAAGCATCCCCTAATAAAATGGGATAGACTTGTTCTCCCCAAAAAATTGGCAGTTGGGGGTTCAGAAATATTGTTCTCTTCAGCAAAGCACTTTTAACCTAGAACCTTTGGTGGCTAATTCATAACACATCCCTCTAGGGGAAAACTCTCAAATCCAAATATCTCCCATCCTCCACATTCGTGGACTAGATCTACTCACCAAGGAAATCTAGAAAGGGATCAAATGTCTAGAATACTTCATACTAGCCTTCCCTCTCATTGGAGAATGGTCTACATCACAAATTGGTAATCGTGTAAGTGTGAAGCTAGGAGTAGATCCATGCATGGGATTAGTTGATGCCTATAGATTATCAAACAAGTTCACCGAGCACTTAAATTAAAAGTGGTGTTATGTCCTCACAAATGAAAAAGAACAATCCCCCTTGGCATGGGGGGCTACAAGATGGAAAACTTTCCCAAATTTTCACCTTGTAGGACAAGATGTTGTAGAATGGGAAACATGTTTCAATCCCCTCACTACAAATATCATCAAACTTTGGAAGGAGATCAATGTTAAGCTGTTATTGTCAAAAAATCCCAACAATGGGGACTTCACTAAAAATTGGGCTACGAGTCTCACATCGATTCCCTATTTACTGGGGAAACACACTGTCGATGGAAACCTATACAAAAAATACAAGCATCCCTAAAATATAAAACTACACTTTGGCTAGCATTAAATAACAAACTTTTAACTTGGGACAATCTCATGAAGATGAACTAGGAAGGTCCTAGTTTATACTATTAATGTGAATATTCATCAAAGAGCATTGCACACTTAATTATCTCTTGTGCATACACAATGCAAGTAATCAACATAGTAGTGTCATAATTGCATACAAATGGCTCATGGCCTTCCAGAAGTTTGGCAGACAATCTCATGGCATGGCTGGAAAATAAAGACAACCTCTTCCATGGGCATCCCCACTATTTTGGTAAACAATATTTGGTAGGCTAGGAAAAAAGTTATCTTCAACAATCGAAACATCCTTCTAGAGATCACAATGGGTTTTGTGGTAAAATTATGCATGAAACATAAAGCTGATCACAAGCCATAGAGGAGGTGCATCCTGATCATGTGCCCTCTTACAGAGCAGCTTAAGGGCACGTAACACAATGTGGTGTTAGTTTGGTTTTATTTATGACTCAATCACATGATGTACCCATATGGTATCGCTCTTAGGCAAGGTACAAACAACCATTCATAATTTATTGCATTGTGCACCTTGCTACAGTTTTCTTTATTAAAATTTGTTAAGAAAAATCAAGTAATGGTCCATGGGGGATTTAAGGCTTTCTATCTATTGAGGAAACAATAAAATCCAAATCGAGAATATCTACCTTCACTATAATCTTCAAGACATAAAGGACACTCTCTTCTCTTTTGAATGGATCTCTTTCACACATATGCTGCATGAACTCAATTCCACTGCTGATGGGCTCTCCAAAATTGTTGTGGAACTCCTGGAGGTGCCCTTCGTCATCTATGACCTCTCGAATGGTGTGGAACATGGACAAAAGGTCATACATGCTTAACGTGACATTTACATTTATACTTTGTCTTTAATTTTTTTGTTTTCCTTGTTGTTTTAATATGCCACAATCACAAATTTTGTAGATGCTTTTCTGAAATTTTTGTGACTCTCCATATTGCACATATCTTAACAAACACCTAACGACTGCCGTGTGTCCCAATTCTATGCATTAAAATTTCCAAATAAACTAAAACACCAAGAATCTTTGCAGTTGGCGCGATTTCTATTCCCTGGGTCTTGCAAGTTGGAAGACACTGAAAGGAAGCTTAAGGGCACTAAAGGGGAATATAACCTAGCCCTATTAAAAGTCATTTCTCCTTTTATCCATTTAGACAGTTAGGTGAATAGTTGACCTCATATCCTGCCCACCTCCTTGAAAGTCAGCGCGTGGATAGATATATTTTTTATTGAATGAAGATAGGTCTATCTATGTGGCTATCAGTGAGAGCGAACATTCAATAGGGCTGTTGGGTGGACAATTGGCTATAGTATATATCTTGCTTACCCAGATCCAAGGTGAGGAACTAATAGCCAACCCAACCAACCCAACGATTGTGTCACTACCGAATTGTGCCGCTACGCTTATGGCTTTCCTCATGAAATAAATAACCAATCCATTCAAGGCCTTTGTCAATGTCTCTATGACGAGATCATATGTTAAAGAGATCTATTCTCTTTGTTGTTCATGGCAGCAAGTAAATATTTATGGTGGCATCATATAGGAAAAATTAGAATATGGTTCGCTAGTACCACTGGCTTGGTCTTGCTGGCTGGAAACATGCTATAGTTCGATCCTCCCGGGGGGGTTTGATAAACAGATAGAGACTTGACGAAAACAGATTAAGTCGGAGGGATTTACTGGGGGGGGACGAATGCAGGATTAGGGATTGAAAGTGCTTATAGGAACCAGTGACAGAATGATTGGTGGCAGGAATAAACTTAGTGGAGGAGCATTAAGCCGCTCTCCTGAGGAAAGTAGTAGGAGGGACCCTAAACAAATAGAGGGGGTCGAATCCCTATGAAGGGCAAGACCTATCGAACGTATCAACTGGATCAACTACTGTTATCTGATTGTGGACCAACAAAATCGCATCTATATACAACCACTTCATCTAAATTTAAGTAAAAAGAAATCAAATCCCTCCCCATCCTCATTGTAGATGATCCCTCCAATATTTGGGGCCATCATCCCCACTAACCAGCCTTTCATTCCATACTTACTCTTTATGCCTCTCGTATTGATTGATTCCCAACTCGGGGAACATTCATTAAGGCCAGCCCAAGCCCAACAGGTCAGGATATTGACCCAGGAACTTCTCGTCTATCAATAACCCCCGCAAGCAAATAATTCCTTTCATTTTCATTACAGGAGAGAATGGAAAGGATCCAGACCAAGAGGGCAATGAATTAACTACTTGACCGAGCAGTGTTGAACGATTATGAATTATAGGAGGGAGATGACGTGTTTTAAATATTGATTCCTGTGCATTCATTTCACCAAGAAATCACTAGCTCTAATACACACAAGATATGAATACAAGAAAATAGAGGGGAGAAGATCCATCCCATCCCTATGACTACCTTTCATTCTTACTAACCGGATACATATTAACAACTACCGAGGGAAAATAAAATAATTTACCTTCTATAGTTAGGTGGTTAAAATTCCATGAAACCCTTGACCGTTAGCCATGATATGAGAATGCTTTCAGTTTCTCCCTCGACCTCAATCAATGAGTAGCATCCATAATACTCAACGAAAATTTTTTATACCAACGCCTTTCTCCATAATGATGGCGGTCTCTAATCTTCACCCACTTCATCAAACCGGGTGAAATATGCGCAAATTTGTTACAGATTCGTGCAATCCATGTACAAAATTTTGTGATGATAAGAGAAGAGAACAACCTCTCTTGCAATTCCATGTACAAACTTCAAAATATTTTTTCTTTTGGATGCTATAGACAAAAATCAGATAAATGTCTAGTAAGACATACATTTAATATGGGGTTATGAAACCTTTGTCTACAGGACAAGGATATGTATATTCAAGTGGCTTGCAGAGCCAAATCTGGCAAATTTGCACCCATTTTTAGAATTTACAACATTCTTAGTAGTTAAAAGGTTTACGGTGTATCCCAGATGCTCTAGTGCTGAGGAGATTTTGTCATAGTTGCAAGATTGTTTGGGTTTGACAACGCTAATTGGAAAACTTGTAGCTGAAATTTAGTAAGTTGTAAGTTACATAAAATTCCCCTCACTTTGCAGAAAATGGATAAAAAAGACCACAAAAATGACGTTATAAACACAATTGAGCAGACTATGGCCAAAAACTACTTTACTTTCTCAGACATGGGTTCAAATCCCCCAAGGATGTGTATCCGCGTTGGCATGACCAACAATGCTAACACATTATAAACGAACAAAATACCACAACTCTTCCTGAACAGGAAATTGTATTTATCTTATTATAAAATATAATAGGAATCCAAAAATTCCTAAATTTCATCAGTAGCAGGCATATCTGACCAACATGAGAATACACGTATTTTAATTTCTGTAACACTTTGAATGGACATAAACCAGGCGGATTAGCAGAAATTATTAATTTATCTTCATAACAGAAAGATAAAACTATTAAAGTCTTAAACGAAAATCTTACCCATTGATTCACTGCAACTCCCAGTGTCATCAATCCAAAGATCGAGTTGAACCCTCCGGCTTGCCGCACTTTGGGCTATATGCCACTGCTCTTTCCACTTAAGCCTTTCCCATCTTTTATTTCTGAAATTACCCTAGAAAATGACCAAACGTTTGGGGAAAAACTCTCCCAGAACGTCTGAGTCTGAATCACAGGGTATGGAGCGAAAATACCTGGAATCCACCAATACCCTAAAAATTGGTTGAAATCGCCTCAATTCTGAAGAAAAACCAACAAATTGTGCCCGAACCACTTATTACTGACGCCAAGGTATAGACGGCTGATAAAACCAGACAATACAACCCCGTAACATTGTAAGAAAAGTACTCGGTTAAGATTCCTTTGAAAATATCAACGATCCGGTCATGGCGCCATCTAAAATTTGAATAAAAATGCGGGGTCTATCCATTCGATGGTTTATATTTCACTAAAAAGAACCACGTTTCCCTTACGACCTCTAGAGCTTAGTTTGAGTGGCTGGGTAAAATATTGTCTACGTTTAGCTTTAGAGCTTAGTTTGAGTGGCTGGATAAAATATCGTCTACGTTTAGCTTAGAGGTTGTGGTGAGCTTTGTGATTGTATTCTAACGTGTAGTTGTTAGGTCCCACAAGTTCTAAGGTTTATTTTCGGGAGGATTATGTATGAATTTTTTTTATTAGCCCAAATAAATAATGTGTAAAATAAAAAGTATGTATATTGATAAAAAGAAATTTATAACTCAATGTTTAGTAAAGTATAAAATAAATATGATTTGTGTGTTAAATATTTGGAATAAAAAATATGTATATTAAAAATAATTTTAGATATAAAGAAGTGAAATTTATATAAATATAAATAATATTATTAAGAATCAATTTAAATGTATTTTTTTTTCTACTATACATCTCATCAAGAGATAACATCTCATCATGTAGTCTTTACATGTGTATTATTTAGAGTAAATTTGATTTTGAAGTGAACACTTGTTCATGAGTAGTCTATGATAATTTTTCCCACTAGACATAGAAATATTATGCAATCCGTGAAGGAGAAATAAGCATGGGTATCAGTGGTAAGGTTGTGCAAGGTCAACCGAAACACTTTTCATATGTATGGCCCTATGGGGGTGGTGGACTCGACAATAATCATAGACGCTCCATGCGAGGGTGGAAATACTATGGGGTGTGCACGACTCACTAGTGTAGGTGCCCATGGGGGTTGTGGATCGAGGACGTAAGCGAGGGGCTAGCAGGGGTGGGGATTCGAAGGTTCAAAAGCAGAGTCGTCAAGGTGGAGGAGCCCGTGGTGGCAAGGGGAATCGTGGGTTTGATCGCTATGAGGTAAATGAGGGGTAGGGTATCTAACATTGTTGCTTGGAGAACTGTCATGCATTTATCAACAACTTGATGGAAATAATGGACACGACTGAGACAATTTTAACACTGCAGATGGATTCAGAGACCCCTATAGTGAATGTAACATTTCGGTATCAAAATTGCAATTTTCCATTTATGGAGTTACACAATTAAAAATTACCGACATAGATGACTAATTCATATACTTGTTGTACTTGTTATTTGGTCGTATTTTTATTCTTGGATTATAATAGTCATTTACATTCATCATTATTAATTTTTTCACTTATTATCTAGTCATATATTTTAATCTTGGACTAAATTAGTCATTCAAGTTAGTCGCTTTTAGTTTAGTCACTTATTATCTAGTCATATATTTTATCCCAAGACTAAATTAGTCATTTAATTTAGTCGCTTTTAGTTTAGTCACTTATCATCTAGTCGTATATTTTATTCCTAGACTAAATTAGTCATTTAAGATAGTCATTTTTAGTTCGATCACTTAAAATTGCTCAAATTTAGTAGTAATTCACTTGAAATAATTGCGGTGACTAACTTTTTTAGTCACCTGGTCATTAATTTCATCGTTTTTTACTAGTGTTTGGTTTATATAAAGAGATAGCTCTATAAAATCCTCTTTTATCATATTATTGGCTTTCCTCTTGCAAGATGCAAAACAATATGTCAAAAGGTGTGACAACTCACAAAGAGTAGGGAAACCTACCTCTTTCAAACGAGTCGCCATTGCAACAATGCATCATCGAACCCTTTGAAAAATGGGCTTTAGATTTCATAGGACCTATTAATCCACCATCTAAGCCAAAGAAGTATATATTGGTTTGTACTGATTATGTTACTAAATGGGTAGAAGCCAAAGCATTAGTATCTGCTACTGAAAATTCAGTTGTTCATTTTCTTTATGAGGATATTTTTACTCGCTTTGGTGTTCCAAGAGAAATTTTGACAGATCAGGGGAGCCAATTCACATCCAACTTGGTGGAGAAATTGATGGAAGAATACAAAATCAAGCACAGAAGATCTACTCCTTACCATCCGCAAGCAAATGGTAAAGTGGAGTCCACAAATAAAGTTCTTGAAAGTATCATCACCAAAACTGTTCATCTACATAGAAGAGATTGGGCAGAAAGGCTTCCTGAAGCCTTGTGGACCTACAAAACTACATGGAGAAATACAACATGACATTCTCCCTATGAACTTGTTTATGGGAAAGAAGTCTTGCTTCCCATTGAGTTCCAAGTCAAGACCTTCAAGATAGCAGTTCAGTTGGGGATGGACTTATCAGAAGCCCAAAAGCATAGAATGGAGCAATTGAATGAGCTAGATGAGATCAGACAAGAGGCAATTCTAAGAACTGATCTAGTTCAATATCAAAGAACTAGATGGCATGACAAGTACATCAAAGAGAAGAAGTTTCAAGAAGGAGATTTGGCATTGTTATTTGATTCCAAGTTTAAAGATTTCCAAGGAAAATTTCAGACTCATTGGCTTGGGCCATATGAGATTGACAAGATCTTTAACAATGGAGCGGTAAGAATCAAGACCATTGATGAGTTTCAAACTCCTCTTATTGTGAATGGCCATAGATTGAAAGTTTATCATAAGCCACTCTCAAAAGAGGATTTTTTCAAAGTGTTTCAAGAGAATTCTGCAATCAGGCTGGTACAGAAGAATTTTTCTTCTCCACCAGCCTAGCTTTTGTTCTTTTCAATTAAAATAAAAATAAAAATTGTATAAGCCTGAAAACCAATCATTGATTGGCAATCTTATACAGAAAATATAGGGTGAAAATCAGGAACACCTGACACTCTATATTTTCCAAAAAAAATCTCTCTTTCATTTTACAAGTTTTGTGACCATCCACTCCATTCCATTCCACTTCATCCCACTTCATTTTCACTCCACTTCATTCCATTTCACTTCATTTTATTCCACTTCATCAATAAAATTCTTTTTCATGACCATTTCCATCTGGTCATTTTTCATCTGTTCATCTCCATTCATCCAAATAATAGCTGTGTCAGTTTCCGCAGCTGACATCTGTTTCCGCAACTGACTCCAGTTTCCGCAGCCAGAAGCAGATTCCGCAGCTACAACTTTGTTTTCAAAAGAATGTACAGTCAGATGTTATTTCCATAATCATGAAATTAAATGCAGGTGAGAGGACCAAAAATAAAGACATGGAGCATTCAAGATATCAATGAAGAGCAACAAATTGAAGACCAAGGAAAAAGGCAAAGATTCCAAGGTATGAGTAAAATTCATTTCAAATAGAATTGAAAACACATTTTTATATAGTTCTAAACCATAAGCTCCATCCATGATGTGCAATGATTATATTGACAACTCCCGTAACCCTTTCATGATCTCCATATGATCCTCCCGCATTCATTCTCAAACGGTTCCATAATTAAACCCCGATCTTCACTCATACTCCAATATTCCACCAATGACAATGAGACGTAGTTGATTTGACCACGGACTCTTACAGCCGCATAAATCCATAGCCGTTGTTTAAACGTGCTCACATTTATTTCGCAACCACCAAATTTCAAAACACTGTCGGATGTGTTATACTCTGTTAATCTCACAGTCGTGTCTCTGCCGTGCTCACAAAACCCCTCTCTGTTCTGTCTCACTCCACTTCATTCTCTATTACGCTACAGCCTGTATATACACTCTTTGATATCTACCTACGGTCATTGTGCTCATCTCCGTGCATTCAGCCGTTCTATTTCCATTGAATCCTCACACAGGAAAATCTTTGAAGAGCAGAAAGAAAAATGGGTAAATTGCTAAGAGCAGAACCAGAAGGACCTAAGTTCATGGAGGGATATCCGCAAGTAAGGGATATATTGAAGAAAGCAAAGTGGCTGCGATTTATCCAAAAGTTCAGAGGTTATCATAAAGAAGTAACAAAAGCATTTGCAAGGTCATTCAATGGCCTGGAAGTAGAGATTGGAGACCTTAAGTTTGCGGTGAACGAGGCATCTATAGCATCTGGCATGGAACTTCTTCAAGAGGGTGAGCGTTGGTTTGAGAATAAAAGCATTAGTGATGAAGCCTGGAGAACAATCTTACGAAACCAAGGTATGGACATAACTATTTTTAAAAGAGGAATTCCTGTTCATGCATTGAAAGAGGAATGGGCTACTTTGTTGCTAGTTTTTCAAAAATTTATTACCTGTGAAGGCCGTTTTGGGTCCATGTATATGTACCATACCAGGTTGCTGATGAATTTTCTAGATAATCAAAATCTCAATCTCCCATATTTTCTATTAAATAGCTTGAAGAAGATGTCTATGACTGTTCAGAAACATTTAGGAGATGTAGAACCACATCTATATCACCATGGTCTTATAAAAAATTTTATTGAAAAAGAGTTAAAGGAGAATAAAGACACATGGGAGCAATTTTTGATTATAAATTTCTTTGAGGAACCTCAGGAAATTCTTGAAGGTAGCACAACAAAAAGGAGTAGGAGAAAAAGAATAAATGATGAAACTCAAATTATTCCTACTCAAGAAATTCCTAAAGGTAGCACATCAAAGAGGAGTAGGAAAAAGAAAACAAATGATGAAATTCAAAATACTCCTACTACTACAATTGAAAGAACTGATAGACAAGAGAGACTGTCAAAAAGAAAGAAGAAAGAAACTAAGGGTAAAAAGCCAATAACACCAAAAGAGAGAAAAAATATTGAGGCTATACATCAAACTCCTTCTTCCGAAGAAGGAGATCATCAAGTGTTATTTGAAAGACTGATTCACCTTCAAGCACAATCATCTATGGCCAAGAAGACAGAGAAAGGGAAACAAAAGCAAAAAGATAGTGGACCACAGCGTGTGAGAAGAAGCAGCAGACTTAAGGGGAAATTGAGGAAAACACAAATAAAAGGACCTCATTTCATCGATTTGGGAGAAGAAACATTTGAACAGTCCCCAGCTGACCATAGTCCATCTCAGTCAGTTAGTGAACCTGGTTCATTTCATTCTCAGTCAGACATTGAACATAGTCCATCCCATTCTCAGCAAGATGTTGATGTGAGCCCTTCTCAGCCAAATTTTGAAGATAACTCTCCTTTACGGCATTTTGGGGACAACCCAATAAAAATGACACCTGATATAGACCCCAAGTAGCAAGAAGTATATGATTATATAGAATCTTTGGAAAGAGCAGCTATGGGCCCCAGTACTTCATCCATCCAGCCTCACACAGTACAAGATGATCTAGTCCAATCACTAAAACAGGAAATCTTTGAGCTAGAGCTTTTAAATAGACACATCAAAAATGAAAATGAGACATTGAAGGAACAAGGTAAATTGGACAAAATCATTCATGATAATACCATGCTACATCTGGGAATACGGCAGAAGAAGAACGATAAATTGAAAAGGAAATGCCAGAAGTTAAGTAGAGCGCTGGTTAATATCAAATTTAGATGCCTAATGAAGAAGCCTAGGATGTTGGCAGCACCAAGGAAGAAGAGGAGAGGTTTGGATGTACTGGCTGAAGTGTCAAGGCATATGAACTGAGGAAGAATTATCAAAATTTTGGTTGCATGAGGACATGCAACACCTTCACAGTGGGGGTATGTTGAGTCTCAAATCTGCATCTTTTCCATACACTTTTCTATACCTTTTTCATCCACCTGAACCTCCCAAGTTGTCAATATCATTGTATATTAATTGCAAAAGAGCATCTAACATGGTTTTTAATTATATTTTTGTGTTTTCTGTTTGATTTAGATTTTTCTCATTTAGCTGCGGAATCTAGCCACTTTCCGCAGCCATTTTGTGAAACTCTATGTTACAGGTGTTTACAGGAAAAACGAGCCACATGGGAAAGTCTGAAATGATGTGGACATGGATCGTGTCCTATTGGCTCGATAAAATACATCTAAAGAGGCTGCGGTCAAAGGTGTCCAAATGGAAGTCAACTGTAGAGTCCCACGGTGACAGGACCCTGTTTCGTGTCACGTGAAGGTTCATATGGCTGTTTCTGAATTGCGGGAGACAAATCAACATCTGTACACGGCTCCATAGCCGAATTCAAACATCCACTCCTCATAGATTTACTCTTCAATACGACCATGATCCTAGATCTATGGACGTAATGGTCTACGTGTTCTCCATCAGCATAAACTTTAGGGAATCAGTTGTATTTCCTTTGTTATAAATAACGCGTTTGTATACGCATATTAGATTAGTCTCTATTAGTTTTTATTAGTCTGCTCTGTAATGTAATTACGCTGCCACTGTGCCGTAATATCACCTTTCTGTTATGATTGCATTTTAATATAAGAAGACTCTGTTTTCAAACGTAATTCATACTTGAAGATTGTTGCCAAGGCTGGTGTAGAGGGCCCCTGCACTTGCCAAGGTTCTGTGCATTATTGTATAGTTCTTGTTTTATTTCTTTAAAGCTCATTGTGCCATAATCCATTCACATGTTTATACATTACATCTTTCATGGTATATATATGCTTCATTTCTGTTTATAATCTTTCATGTTTTCCATTTTACTTCTGTCTTTCATGTTTTATGTTATTGATCACTGATCAGTGTTCTTGTTTCAGGTTATAAATAGGCAGCCCGAGCATTTGCATAACTTTTTGACTAATGACATGGAATTAATATTGTTCTGCTGCTAATTTTCTTTTCTTAGTTTCTGTTTAATTTCAGTACTGCTTTGTTCATTTCATTTTTTCTCATTTGCTTCAGTAGTTAGATTTAGATATATTAAATTGCTCATAACATCTTCAGTTGCCTCCGAAAGCCACAGCTGGACTGATGGTGAGGGATTGAATTATGGATGTGTAGTTTGATATTAGTTTCCTTTCTGAAAGTTAGATATATTGAATTGCTCATAACATCTTCAATTGCCTCAAAGCCACAACTTGACTGAGCAGAGGGATTTAATCGCAGATGTAATTTGATATTAGCTCTCTTCATAGTGATCATAGTTAGAAATATTAAATTGCATGATACTTCATGAAGTGGACTGTGTTACAAACTGGATCAGCAGGAGGGATTGGAATTAATAATGTAATATATGCCAGTTTATTTCTCTGCAGTTAGACATCAGTTACCTGGCTGTTTATGGTTACCTGGGCATCTAGCTTGGATTTAATGATGAGGGACTGTAAGATGGTTGATAAATTTGATTGATTTACTTACAAATTGATTTATTTAAGCATAGTTTCTTTTGTGTTTAGACAAATGTGCCAAGTATTAGTTTGATTTGCTCATAGTTCATCATGATTTATTAGACTAAAGACTTTTTCATTCTCACATTTCATTTTCAGTTTGTCATTTCAGATGTTTCAAATTCCTTTTTAAGTTTCAAGTTGGTAAATCATCATAGAGGATATCATTTCCTTAAACAATCATAACCATACTTGTTTTAGAATCTCCATCTCACCTTAGAAAACCAAAAATGACAAAAAGTTAAGAAATAGGTTATCTTGCACATATAGTGCGCCGCACTTCATCAGCTTACGAATCCCGGATTGATAAATTAATGTAGCAATTTAGGACACACTAAATTGACCAAACAATGATACTATTATGAACAACATAACACATATGAATGCATATATATACATCAAGATAATCATGATTACAACATAATGTACTGCATACAAGGTCAAGGTTAAGATAAGAATGTTTATCTATGCATCATATGCACAACATTGAGAACAATATTTCCAAACATATCTAGGAATATAACGCTCAACCATTTTACTTTACCTTTCCTATTACCTTCTCTACCAGTCAGGATTCGTACCGCCCATGTATCGCAATGTAAATGGTCCCAACTAGTCCAATTAGTTGTGATATTCTTACATTTAGTTTCCCTTATACACACACCGAGCTTCATTTGAGTCTTAAATTACCTGTTGGATTTCATCCATCTCTCCCCGAGCTCCATTAACTTTCCTCTTCCCCCCAACCAATTCCTAAGACCCTCAAAACATAAAAGTAAAAAACGAGAAACAAACAAGAAGAAAACCATGAAAACCAATAGCAATATGATACCACAAAAAAATGACATGGCCATACACCAGACATAATCAAAACCAAAAATCAAGTGCAAAAAAATCACAAAACATCGAAAGCACAAAACTTTCAACATACACCATGACTCAAACCCCATGGGTTCCTAATGCTTCCAAGGGAAAGCTCAACTCAAGCCTTCTTCAAGATTTTATGGAAGCCTCTTTTGCCATGCAATCCCTTGCATCATATTGCCATAAACACGCAACTTTTAGTGCAAAAATAAATATAAAAATATACTAGTTACCTTATCTTGTTGTACCCATCATGATGCCTATAATTGAACATGTACATATATCACTTCTCAAGGAATTCCAATTCTCTTGATGAATCCAGCTATAAATAGAAACCAACCGATATACCTATCAAATATATATTCATGAATATAACATATATCGACATAATGTAAGAAAAATCAAACTGAAGAAGAATTCATGTATTCATGCAAAGCACTCATTCATTTGGAATTGCGGTTTCCAAACATAGACAAAGGAATTCTCACCCAATTCCTTTATTTTACCTTTTCCTTGTTGTAATTGAGTCTTATTATGCACTATCACATCACCTAGTTTTTTAGTTATATAAACAAATAAATGATTACCTTGTCACACTAATGCCAAGCATGTTGCCCTACAACTGTTCACACATGTCAGCCACATTTTCCAAATATCAAAACATCGTGTCTATTAATTTGAAATTATCCTTTACGAAGACTACACCCATGTCATAATAACAATCAACTCACAATCATAGTCATAATACTAAAACTAGCACCCACTTGCACTCAAGTACATATTAGTTGCTTGAACACATATTGTGTTAGTATAATTGTCTTAAAACAAGATCATTCCTTTATGAAATCTTATAGACACATACTCATATGAGGCAATTAATTAAACGTTCAAACAGCATGTAAGCTTAACATGTTATATAGACCAAATATACAACATGATCAAACGAATGCCTCAATATATCTCAGGGGAGGCTATCACATATGCACAAGTTAGTCCAGATTAATACGATACAATATCACAAGTTTATCGTATCAGACCTGAATATCATCACCATAACCATCTGCATAGGCCAACCTAGATTAACACGATACATATAACATCAATATTTTAAATGCAATGACCGTAATCATCATGTGTACGACCACAATGCACATAAAAACAAGTTACTACCATGCATGATTGTATGACGCACGTGCATATGACTGCACTGATCAACTAACATCTATCATGCATGTAATCACATCAAAAATAGAATGATAAGCATGTACATAACCATAGTGTGTATAACAACCATTAACCATCACACTCGCATGCTCCACATACAAATTTGTATGATGATCTTCTCTTACCCCGAGGTCCAGTGCTACAACCTCACTCTGACGATATATATCTCCTGCTCTATCTCAGCCAAAATATCATCATAATCATGATAAAAAATGCAACAATAACTATCACAATGCATGAATAACAATCACATAGACAACTAACATGCATGCATGACAAACACATTCTTCCCATTCAGTTCAAGTATTTGAACTTGGGAGCTCTAATACCAATCTGTAACCACCACTCCCACATTTACCTGCTTTCACTGGCCTTCCAGGGTAAACATGAGATGACAGCTACTATGACATAAATAAACCTCCTAAGTACAATTAAGGAAGTGGAGTCGACAATCTGAAACTTTAATGACCTTCCTTAGGAGCTACAGGACCCCCAAGAGCTAGACAACCACTCCAGGTGTCCAAACCCTGAGCTAGAATGATTTTTCAATAACTTGGGCTTCCAAACGCATGCATGACAAGGCCTCCATGCGGTTGAGAGCCTCCAACCACATGCATAAGTCTACCAGTGTGCGGTTTGACCCAAATTCCTCAGTTCAAAGGGTTCAGTCCCATATTTTGAGCCTAAATTCTAGGTCATCCTCCATACCATTACCCATAACTCAATGAGACTTTCTAGAATGATACATAACATCGAGATAAAACCATTCATACCAAACTTGATCAAATTATTTCCCTAACCAAGCCTAACCATGATAGTAATTTCGTCAAACATATTGAGAACATGTAATCTGTAGGTCATGAATGCATATCTAAACATGGAGGCATGATACTTATCTAAAAATCATCAAGAAGGTATAATTCCCTCTCATAATAGTTTCAATAATATTTGTTAGCTAATTGATTCAATAACCATTCATCTACTAATCAAAACATGTCAAGAGGAATAATTAGAACATGTTATGAAACCATGCTTATAACCAACACATAACCAAAATAATAACCATGATAGAACAACCATCAAAGCCACATAATAACAAGTACAAGTATTCATGAAATACGAGAGGAAAATATCTCTTACTAACATATGCAAAAGCCAACCAAGTCAAGGAAGTCCTAGGCCGTTGGGAATTTTCCTAAGACCACCTCACCCAATTCCAAAACCATATGGAAATCCAAAACTAGATCAAATGAAAGAACCCCGTCACACCATGGCTATTTGGAAATGGAAAGGGAAGGATGAAATCACTATCACACCTAGAAAAACCCATGCCCGTGACAATAAGAGAACCAAATACACACAGCATGTACCATGCATTCACAATCTAGCTAGGAAATCACACATGCAACCTATTACCTGTAAGTCTTCCTACTGAAGCTACTTGATCCAACTTTTCCTTTTTTGTACTTTTTTTTCCATGTCCTTCCTTTTCCTTCGTTGTCTTTCCTTTTGTTTCTTGCTTGCATTCTCCTCTTGGTGCTCTTCTCTCTCTGAGACTAATTCCAAAGCCAAACTGAAAAAAAGGTTGGGAACTGATCCTCAAAATCCTTTTTATTATTGAGGCCTCTAGTTTCTTCAATTTCCTTTATTTTTCCTTCAATTTTTATCTCATGCAAACTTGTGACCTTTCATCTCCATTTTCTCCTATTTTGCTATATTTCATAAATAAAATGCCACTTAGTTCCTCTTTTCCTTTGCTAATTTCCTCTTTTCCTTTGCTAATTTCCTTAGCCATAATAAACTGAATTGAACACCCACTAGGATGTTTTTCTCAACATTGAACTTGGAATACGTGTCCCATGACCTTGATATTATTTTTCCTTTATTAACTTTATTATATAAACTTTTAACCTGGGGCTGTTACAAATATAATGGAAAAATCCAATGAAGTATTTTCAAAATGACGCAAATATGGTTAATAAGGTCAAAGAAATCTAAATCTAAATCTCAAAGTCATTATGTCCAAGATAAGAATTTGATACGGGTTTTGAGCATAAAAGGATCCAAAGGTTCTGAGAAAATAATCTGAATTCACTGAATGGTTGACAAGTCTGAGTGTAAGTATAGAGAACAAGTCTGAATTTGCCATCACATTGGAACACGGGAAATTTTTCTATAATTTGGATCCTTGTGTCTCTTTACTAAAATATAATAAAGAATATTTCATGTATCGATGATCCGAATTGTAATTCTAGATCGCTTTGGTAAAAAGGGCCAAGTCCCTTGTAGTCAGACACTATAGATCTCTATGAACAAAGTTTGATGGATTGACCTGGTTACTAAGCTTATTCCTACACATATAAGAAGGATGTATTTCCCTGTAGAAATTGACTTGAAAGCAATGGAGATGACCCTTCTAATTTTCAGGGTTCAAGACTGTTTATTATAGCTATGCTCCTCTGTAACTTTTCAATAACATGTTAAGGATTATTGTGATTTTACTAATGATCTTCCTTCTGAGTTTTCGTTCAAACCTTTGAAGTTGTCAACAATAAAGAATGGAAAGTTTTCAAAATAACATTAGGACACTACTTTGGAATTTCAAGTCTTGACCAAGAAGGATGTCAAATATTGAAGTGTGTTATTGCTAAGGATTTAATAACTGATGAGATGGTAACTAGGGTTTGAAAGTCAAAATGATTGACCATATTTTGGAACACTTTTGGATAAGTGTTTGGATTGATATTGATATTAAGAACATAAATGATTAATATTTCAAGGATAAGTGTTATTTGAACATTTAAAGGAACTCTAGGGTATTGGAAAATTCTGGACATTGGATTAGCTAGGGTTTGTAAACTTAGGGCTTACGGACCGAACCCTAGGATTGATGATAAAGATGATGAAGTTGGAAAAGGAATTTCTCCCTAGTATTGATTGATGAAGACAAGTATTAGGGTTTAACCTAGACTAAACCTAAAAAGGTCATTAGGGTTTGTAGTGAAATCCCTAGCCAATCTATTGATAACCCTATCTAGGGTTGGTGATGAAAGCCTGAGGCTTATGAACTAATTGCTTCCATATTTGAGATCTTGATGATGACATTGATTTGCAGATTGGATTCAAGAATATTAAATATCAAAAGGGAGTTGTCAAGATCTAAAATAATTTGAGTATATTGTATCTATTTTATTTGTTTTATCATCATTGATGATGATATAGACACGTCAACTTCTCCACGATGATAGGAATGATGAGCTCCTTAATAACGTGGACTTCTTAATCTTGATAATGTGGACTTCTTAATGATAATTTGAATTCCTTGATGATGTGGACTTCATAATGTTGATGATATGAACTTTTTGACGTTCTTGATGATGTGATTTTTTTATCATGATCTGGACTCTTTGATGTCCTTGATGATGTGGATTTCTTAATGACGATATGGAATACTTGATGACGTGTATTCCTTGATTATATGGATATGGACTCCTTAATGGTGTGGATTTATTAATGATGATATGGACTCCTTGATTATATGGATTTATTGATGGTATGGATGATGTGGATTTATTGATGATGACATGGACTCCTTGAAAATCATGATGTGAACGAGATTTGAACACGGTTGACTGGACCCAAAAAGACTAAGATCAAGAGGGAGTTGACACATGATATGGACTCTTTGATGCCCTTGTTGATGTGGATTTCTGGATGACGATATAAACTCCTTGATGATGTGGATTTCTTGATTTTATGGATATGGACTCCTTAATGATGTGGATTTCTTGATTATGATATGGACTCCTTGATTATATGGATTTATTGATGATATGGATGATATGGATTTCTTGATGATGACATGGAATCCTTGATAATAATGATGTGAACGAGATTTTAACAAGGTTGACTGGGCCCAAGAAGACTAAGATCAAGAGGGAGTTGACACATTCTCAAGAGATAATTTTTTTTTTAATTGTTTCTATTATTGTTTAATTATGAGTCTCTTGTCTTTGTATACATTTCTTGGTTGTATTTGTTCTTCCATGACCTCCTAATGAGGATCACATGTACATAATGAAGACTTTCAAGGTGTGGCAATTGTTGGAAATGAGTGGAAGAACAATGTGACGAGAATAGTTGCGATTGAATGGGATTTGAACTCAGAGGGAGCATATAAGATCAACTTGATTGAAGCATGTTTTGATCCATAATGTAAATAAGTCAGTTGTGAAGATGGCTTAAAGTCTTCAAGATTAAAGCTAATTCAAATCTGTGGAAGAAGAGCTTGTAACATTTATGTTGTTTGTTGATGATATGTTTCTGATAAGGACTAAGGTCCTCTTCGTCTAATTTAAGAGGAAGCTTATTAAATAATTGTAAGATTTAAAGTATGATAGGAGCCTAATGAAATTCCTGCTGAGGTTGTGGCATAATAGACTATGAATCCATGAGCACTTACTTGAGGAAAACTTGAAGAAGTTGTGAAACTTTGCTGTTAATTTAATTAATCCCTCTATTTGGCTCGTTGAATCATCTGATGCACAAAACTGTTGACTTGATCTAGACTGGATATATATCATGAATGTTCCTACTGCATGTAGCACAATTGAAGCTAAAAATGTAGTTGATTTGTGTAGTAGTTTGCCTTCGGAAGTTGTTTATTGATCTATTGGATATTGTGCTGATATCGATTATGGTATACATGTTTTTCGATGTGAAAGTCCTGATTATGTGAGAAACCACTTGTTTTTTATTGGATTCAACCAGTGTTGTTGATATTATTGTTGATTCTTACTTCTAGGAGAAGCCACTTGTTGTTTAATGAATTCGACTATGGCACACTTTTCTGTTTATGAGCATAATGTTGATATTTGCTTCTTTGAGAAGCCACTTATTATCTATTATATTGTTGATGTTTTCTTTTGTGAGAAGCCCAAGCCGAAGTTGTATGAATAGATGGATGTCGTTTATTGAAATGTTTGATAAAAGTGTTGGAAACCACTATGGATACTTTTCTGCTAGTTGTTGATAATTATGTTAATGAATGAGAATCCCTGTTGGAGAGGGATAATTGACTAATATCATCATGAATCTTCCTTAGGATGTGTGATAGGAGACTTATGGATTGGTTGGGAAGACTGTCACTCCCTTAGGTTGTGGGCTGGGAGACCAGTGATTCTGGTCAAGGAGCTTATTTTTGAGGCACTAAGTTTGTGATCTCTTCCTTAGGTTGTGGGACAAGAGACCTTTTTTTTGGTTTGGGATTAAGATAGGGATTCCTCCCTTAAGTTCTAGACTAGGAGACCTTGTGGTTGGAAAGATGTACCCCGTGTCTAAAAAATAGGCTAAAAAATTAAAGTGACCAGAATATCCCAAACTGACATCAAGTCCTATTTTTTGTGGTCTTGATTCCAATGATGCTTGAATCACCTCAATCTGACATCATATGAAGAAGTTACAGTGTTTTGAATTTTTTGACCAACATTTAAAAATTCAACAACGGGGTTGACTGGGCTGCTGAATCGGTAGTCTGTACAACTGATGTCATCAACTAACTGTGTAGGGTACAATCGATGGTGGACCAACCAGGTTCTGACATGTGGCATGTTTGTACGGGTGCATTTGGCGCGTTTTGGTTGGTTGTTGAAGTTTGAGGTGGCCCAATAAGAGGCTGCCACATGGCCTTATCAAAGGGTGCCATGTGGCCCTCTATGATGGGTCAAAATTTTAATATAGGGTCCGAAGGTCTTGGAGGGGTTCGACCCCTTGACCTGTCATGTAAAAACTCCACACTTTACTATCACACCACGTGGTTGGTTATTAACCCATAACAGTTAGGGATTATATTTATTATCGTAGTTTCAGTTATTTGGGAGGAGGGGTCGGGCGGTTAGCCCCGAACCCAAGTCACATACCAACCATATACCCCACGACATAAGGGAGAGGAGTGAGCGAGAGCTCTAGCCCCTAGTCTCAGTGTTTACCATACAACCGATGATGAGAATTAATGAAAGGGGTGGGGCGGCTAGGCCCTAGCCCCCAGCCATGTTGCTACCCACACGAACATAGGCAGAGGGCGCGGGCGAATAAGGCCCAACCCCTGGTATCATTAATGTATACATGACCACGGTTGGTGTGAAGCCGATAGGGGCAGGCAGTTGGCCCCGACCCCCGACCCTATGGACAACATAAGACCATGGTGATAACAATGAAGGGCTTGGCTGATGGGGGCGGGTGGTTAGCCCCGACCCCGAGCCCTATGGCACCACGTGACCCAATTTATGTGCATAGGGGTTACTAAAAAAATTAAAGAGGCAAAAAATTGCACTTTTTGCGGCAAGACTCTCATCAGTTCCGGGAAAAATTTTCGCTCGGTGGACTGTGTAAAGGGAAAAATTGTAGCGCAATTAGCAAGTTTTTCCAATTTGCAGGACATATAACCGAGCTTAGATTGGAGAAGCATATATTGCTCAATTTTTAACCTTTTTGAGCTTAAGAAGATCCTAGATGGGGGTTTTTGAGCATCCTGGACTCAATGAAAACCTCAATTTTATGATTTGAGAACTTTATGATGGAAATTTTGCAGAATCAATTCTTTTAGTGCTAGAGGTAGAGTCAATTTTGAAGCAGTATGAAGGCATTTTTGAGCATGGAGAGAGCCTAGTTAGAGGTTTTCCAGCCTTCGAATTTCATCTGCAACAACTGTTTTTTTCCCAAGGAAAAATCATAATTTTCATTACTTTTGAAAATTACTTGTTGTAGATGCATTGCATATGCATTTGCTGTGACTGTGGTCATGAATATATAGCTCATCAAAATTCCCCATTTGGGGTGTACAACAGAGTCTTGTACTTGTGTAAATACCATAATTACAATATTTAAATCGGAGTATCACGATCTTCATTCAGTGCTGTAAAAAACTATCAAAAACTGTCAACTTTAGATCTGTTGTTCTTCAATATCAAGTTGTTCTATGAAAGGTCGGTGATAATAGCTGAAGTGTTGTGTATCATTTTGCTCCTCTATGTGCCAGAGCCCCCTATGTTGGATCGCTGCCTCCTTGGAAAGTTTGTCGGAAATGTTGTTGCATTCCCTGTATATATGAGAGCAAGAGATAGATAATAATTGATCTTTCAAATGCCAGATATCTTCCAAAATAGATTGTAGTGTGTGAACATGACAAAGTGCAAATTTGTTGAACCAGTTTATGATTATTTTAGAGTCTCCAAAAACTTGAATGTGTAGGATGTTGTGCTCTAATGCAAACTGTAGGAGATGGCGGAGAATAATAAGTTCAGCAAAATTGTTTGTACCGGGTCCCAGACCCATTTTAATTCTATAGGAATGCTGTTGAGAAAGGTGAAGTAGAGCACCGCCCCCGAATCCCATGGGCTGAGCAGATCCATCAAAGAAAGCCCAAGGTGTTACACAACAATTTGTCACCGTCCCTACGATCCCCATCCCGCACATTGGATGGATCATTCTGTGACCTGTGAGCAGAGACAAGACTTGAAAATACTTTCATTGCATCCCTTTGAAGATGAGCTTTCATTTCCCTGAAGACATCTCCCTGCAAAAAACCCTAAAAATAGCTCTTTCTCCATGGCGCGGTTCCACAGTTAAGCCCTCGCGCCAAGGGGGAAAATCCTCCAAAGAGGGTGCGCCAATTGGCGCTCTGTCATAGAGCCGCACCCACACCAACCATATTAAGAGGTGTTTTTTAAAAATAAATGGCGGAAGTTTCGTCCTAACAAATTCCTGGACTGATATCTATCTTGAGTTGGGAGGTTTGGCTACAGATTTCCATAGAGGGGAAGTGGTTTTCCACCTCTCATGGAAGCTTCCTTGATGATAGGGCCAATCCCATAATTATAGGGATCCCAACTCCCCTTCCTCCATCTATAAAAGCTTGCTCATCTCCATGGCAAGCTAATCTCCAAGTTCCCAAGAGCTTTCATATCCTTATGCTGCAAGAGCCTTCTTGATTCCCTTAAGGCCAAATCCAAGCAAGGAGACTATTGCCAAGTATCCGGAGAGAGAGGCTTGTCCCATCCTTGACAGGCTTTATCGAGACATGTTCTGCTGACGACCCGCCAAAGGAGGATTCGGCGTCGAAGCTTTGGTTGTATTCTTCTTTTTGACTCATTAATATTAAGCGACTATTGGTTATGGTTCCACTCTTGTTCTTGATCATGTTCATGAGTTATGTCCTCTTCGACTGACATATAGTTGTATATACTAGATTTTATGCTTGCGTTTGTGTTGTTTCTTGCATGTGCAGGTGTCCGATCACGGAGATCGTGAGGATTGTGATCTGCCAGGGCAAAGGAACAGGAGCACCACCTCTTCTACAAATGACGACATTGGATTCCAGGTATGCCTTCCTCGCAAGTCGGTTTATTTGCAATTAGGAACCTGCACTGTAGCATGATTGATTGTTGCTAGACCCGATCTGGGCTAGTAGGGATCGCCTCTGTCCGCAGAGGGGATTTACCTCTTCAACAATTTGGCGACTCTGTTGGGGACTCAACTGGTTGTTTGATCTGTGAACTATAGACGGAGTCTGAAGCACAGCTAGATAGCCTTCGAAACGCTTTTTCTCTGCATTAGCGGATTAGATCAACACTGCTTTAGTCAATCTCCGGTTTGGTTTACAGACTGAACAACTTGGAGTTTTGTCTTCTCTTTCCGGTCAACTTCTTGGCCTTGCTTGCTTGGTCAGCTCTTTGGACTGGTTTTTCCTATTTTTTTGGCTTTGTTTTGGCCTTGTCATCACTTGTCTATGTCTGAGATTGCTTGTTTTTCATTTTCCCATAGTAAACTTGGCTGGCGCGCTTTTCAGTGTGACAATCGCGCCCATTGGCGCAGGTTGCCTGTGTATCACCCGCGCCATTGCCTTTCTGGCGCTAATTTCAAGCTCACAGTCGCGCCAATCCTGTGAGCTATTAGGGTTTGCTGTGTTTCATGCTTTCTGAGGCTGACTTGTGATTTTGATCTTGTTTTTTCGGCTGTTTGAGTGCACTGGAGCCTAGTTTGACTGGTTGTAACCTCCATCCTTTGGTTGTTTGCCTATTTCTTTCGATTTTGCATACGAGCCCTAGGGCATCTAGGTGCCTTTGTGAGTCGAGCCTCCCTTGGGAGTTTTTGGTTTTCGTTCGTTCAGTCAACTTTGGGATTGCTTCCTTGCATTCGTTTGACAGTTATCTATCATTTTATTGCGTTTTTTGAGTGACTGATTTCATTTTCACTCGAATTTCGCTTTGCTTCATTTTGGGCCTGGATTACATGGCTCATTGGTGTCTTTGGGACTTGTCTTGGTTTTGAGAGACTTTTGGTCGATTTGAGATCTGATTGTTTGTGCCACTGAGTGAAATATGTTTGTTTTTGCTCCCTTATTATCATTTCTCAAATTTCTTTTCGTTTGTTTTCAGTTTGTTTAGTGCATCTAGCTATCAAACATTGAAAATAAAAAAAAATATCTTTTGCTTTTGGTTGATTAGTGCAAATTGAAATCTTTTCGATTTTACTAGTAATTAGTGAATTTGAAAGAAAAGTTTTTAGTTTCATTAGTTGCATTAGAGATATCATTGATTGTCTTCTGATCATTTTGTTTGTGTAAAAAGCTCTCAACTCTTCTGTAGCTAGTTTTCATCGAACGAAATGATGTACTGTGGCATGTAGTTTTGCATTTAGGAGATTTTTGAGACAGCACATTCGTTAGGGCCTGAAAACTGAAACGTAATTGAAGATCAACTTTAAAATCTACTCAATTTACACTAAGGTAGCATTGAAATCTAACGAAACACATTTAGAGGTCTAGGCTAGAGACGTGTTCCGGCGTCTTTAAACCTAGTAGCTGTCGTTCGCCTTTTGGCTTTAGACAGCGCTAGTACGGACTTGTGCTCCCCGTACCGTCGTGTATGTAAAGGGAGACCCCTCTAGGTTTCAATCCTTTATCCACAGGAAGCCGAGTCTGCCGCCCCATACCCGTGATACACCGAACACAGCATTCGGGGAGATTTCCTGCACGTACGGAAAGTCCTTGGTTGATTTCTCTTTCATTATCGAAACCAAGGTGTATATTGCAGTTCACGGTTATTTGGTACACCCTTTTTCCTAGTATTCCTGAGCAGTCATTTGATCTTTTCTAACTCCCTAAATTTGAAAGGATCACCAAGCGCTTGTCCTTTCATGCTTGTGTCAAATCTGAAAGAGATAGAGTCACCTTTTTGACCGTTTCTCGACTCTTAAAACATGAAACGGTGAAGTTTCTTATTTTTCAATGTGGTAAAAATTAATCACCCACAATTACATGCCTTGTTAGACTTTGCTTGTTGACCATTTGATCGTGTGTCTTGACTCCTTTTCAGCCCGTGTGTGTGTTTGATCTTTTTCTCTTATCGTTTCTGCCACAGTGGCGGAACCCTCGGTTTCGTCTACTGGTAGTCCTTACACGAACGATTCATCGGAGGCTTCACAATCCTCTGCTGAACCACAGTAGCCCATTGTTTCCGAGTTTCCTGATGGGGGACCGGTTCTTTCTGAGCAACCCTTTGGGGGACCAGTTGAGTTCGATTGGCCCTTTTCTGACCCTGTGTCTGAATTGAGATTAGGAGCTGATTTCCTTTCTCTTACATCGGGTTCGCCTTTTATAGCTGCTGTCTTTCCTCCTAGTCCTCGCCGTCTATTGCGAGATCTAGCGGCAGGCTCAAACATGAGTGATTTTGGTGAAAAAATCCCAACGTCTGGTGAAGACTATAAGCTCTTCCCACGAAGATTATTTCCGGGAGACAACTCTGAACCAGTTGCTATGTCATCTAGTCCCTCATTACCACTAGGGTACAGATCCTTGGGTCATATCATTTCCGTCGCAGCCTCTATGGGAGTGTCAGCTCCTTCGCCGAGGCCCACTGCTCCTTCACCAGGGGTCTCTCCTCAGACACCCGTCACTTCTGTACCCGTCCGGCCCACTGTCTGTGTGGCTACATATGCACTCGCTGTCACGGCACCCTCCGCAAGGGCTATGTTGCCTCCTGAAGATGTCTATTTAGCGACTGCTATGACGGAGAACATCTCTCCGGAGGAGTATCGGTTGTCCCTACAACAGCCGAACCCCGAGGTTGGACCATCCTCCCAAGATTCCAACCGCTCTTATTTTTCGCACTATGCACAGGATGGTACACCCGTGTATGCTTTTCCAGGTCAGTATGATGAGCACGGGGACATTTTGCGTCTACCCGCTCCTAAGGCTTACCTCCATGCTCAAGGTTTACCTTATAACCAGGCTTATAACCCGCAAGGGCAACCTTTCCAAGGCCAACCTTCGGGCCAACCTGGCTATCCTTATGACCCACAGGGGAAGCCCGTGCAAGGCTATCCTGCGGGCTAGCAAGGGCCATCGTACGGTCTGCAAGGACAGTATTACAGCCCTTCCGGTCAACCTGTTCAGCCTCATCCGGGGTACCAATCGGGACCAGTCTATGGTCCTGGGGGGAAAATCTAGCCTTCTCTACCAATGCAACCTCAGTATCCTGTTGTTTCTAATGTTGCATATCAGCCGGGACCATCCCATGGTTCTACTTCAGGTCAAACCGGTTTCCAGCAACCACCTGGCCCTGTTCCTCCACCAGGCCAACCGGCCCATCTGGTACAACCTAGTGTTCCGCCTCCAGGCCAACCGGCCCATCCGGTACAACCTGGGGCTCCTTCACAGCCAGGTCAGCCTGTGCAACCGACGCAGCCTTTCTATCTGGGTCAACCTGTTCATTCAGGGCAACCCTCTCAGTCGGGTCAACCTGTTCACTCAGGGCAGCCCGCTCATTCCATTAACCCTGCCCAGCAACCGATTCATTCGATGCCACAGCCAAATCAACAGCTGTGCCCTACTTATCAGGCTCTGCAGGGTTCCACTTTTCAGCAGCCTACTCATCCTCAGGGTGGTTATTATCCTCATGGTCAATCTCAACCGAATTATAACCACCCTAGAGGCTCCCAGTATTATCCTCCTCCACCCGGTTTTACCTACACTCAACAGCCAAATCCAAATGCTACTTACACCGGGCCGACACATAATCAGGGTCCGTACTCTGGTTATCAAGCCCCACACTCTGGTTACTAGCATCCAAATCAGTCTGGTTATACGACCTACACCCCCTACGGTCAGAATCCTACGGGACAGAACCCATGGGGGCAAGGATATTCACAACCATTGTGGAGTACGGGTACCGGTCCTCATCCCGGGCCTGGCATGCCGGTCAATCCGCCATTTCCATTCCTAGCCACCTTGGAGTTGCCGGATGTTTCAAAATTGACCAATGATCCGATTTTACATAATTCGTATTAGCCTCCGGTTCCTACCAAGATACCAGGTGATTGCCCCAAGTTTGAGGGAAAAGCTGGAGAGGACCCCCGAGCGCATGTGATGACGTATCATCTTTGGTGTTCGTCTAACTCTTGGGTCAACGATTCGATTCGTCTGCGCCTCTTCCAACGCACTTTAACTGGAGCTGCTGCTAAGTGGTACATCGAGTTATCCCATGGTATCTTCCAAGATTTCAATTCCTTAGCCATGGCTTTTCTCATGCACTTTCAGTTACCGATTCGTTATGAAGCCGGGACGCACCTCTTGACTTCTCTGAAGCAGGATAAATCCATTCGCATTTCTGATCACATTCATGAGTGGCGGCACCGTCGTAGACTGATCAAGTTTCATATACCTGATCAGATACTAACTCACTGGTTCACCACCTCCTTCGTGAACAAAATCGCCCAAGATATTGCGATGGGAGCGGGTGTGACGGAGGAACAAGCCATTGCACGTGCCCAATATCTGGATCTTGTATATTCTCAGTCCGGCACGCTTTATGATATCTTGCCTGATGCCCCACGGTCCGAAACCTCTAAGGCTCCACCTACCCCCGCAGTGGATGGTGTCATTGGTTCTGTATCTCAGAATTTGAAGAAATCTTCGAATGGGAAGCAGAAGTCTAATTCTTCCAACAATGCTCCTGCTAGTCCCGCTCCATCAGATTCTGGAAAAACCGCGGAGGTGAACGCCGTTTAGGCCAATCCTGCGGAGAAAGCCTCCAAAGGGAAAAAGAAGGGCAAAGGTAAATCCAAACCCGATGCCCCGAGGCCAGAATCCAAATCTCGCACTGAGGATGGCTCTCAGTGTAAACCGAAGTACCCTTGCCTCATTTGTGAAGGAGACCATTATACTAAGGATTTCCCACGACGATCCGAAGTTAGTCAACTTCTCAAGGGCTCAAAAGGGCCTCCGGCAGTTCTTAAGGAGCCATTCCCGTCTCAGTAGACCCAGATGGTCGAACAACCATCACCATCTGCACCATTTGGGTCCCAAGTTTTCATGATGAAGAGTGTTGCAACTATCTCCGTCGCCACACGTTCGAAGGATTACAACGAATCGCGGCAGGCACCCGGGAAGGCAGTTGCAGATGGACCGCCTCCCCCACCTGTCTCCGGTTCGTTGGAAATCGAGAAGCCTACTCCTGAACCTGTTGTGAAGCCACCTTCTAAAGGTGTTCTTCGAAGATCTTCTTATAATCCGAATGCTCGTGCCGCTCAACACTACAGTATTGTTGAGGATTTGGCGCAGGCGCCTTCTGCTATGTCTACACTAGAAGTTCTTCAAAGTTGTCCTTCACAACGGAAGGCTTTACTGTCTGCAATCGGTGGCATTGATCCCGCCGATTCGAGTCTTCTCACCTTCGATTTAGAGAATTTCACCCCCCGACTTCCACATCAGATTGCTCTTGTTATTCAAGTCGGGATCAACGATCTGAACATCCATAGGGCCATTGTGGATGAATGTGCTTCTACCTGCGTCATGTCATCCACTTGCTGGAAGGCCATTGGCTCTCCGACCCTTTCGTCCTCTCCCAATTCCCTTGAGGCATTTGATGGTCGGGAATCCAAACCCCTGGGTGTTCTCGAGAGTTTAGCGATCACTTTACAGGGGAAGACTGTCAACGTGGAAGTAGAAGTAGTCGACGCCAGGCTCAACTACAATATACTTCTTGGCCGCAGCTGGACCCATGCCATGCTATGTGTGCCATCCACCGTCTTTCGACTTCTTAAGTTCCCTCACGAGGGCAAAATTATCACGGTGGATCAGTTGTCCTTCTTCACCTCTACCTCCGAGAACAACGTACCATACGTGGATCAGATTCTGAATCCCCCTGACAGTGTAGGACCTGGTCTCTTCAAAGACCCCGTCCTCATGGGTATCTTTCCCGCACCACCACCACACACCGCTCAAGTTAACATGATTTCCAGGTCTGATGACCCCTGGCTCATCCCTACGCCTGAGCAGGTGTTTGAGTTTGGAGAATCAATGCCCTTGACTCCAGTAGAGATTAGCTACTGTGAAATTGTTGCCGCATCTGATCCTCCACCTCCTCAGCATGCTCCTTTGAGCATGGCTCTAGATGTTTACTCTCAATCCCCCTGGCTTGGTCAGGCCGATTCACCTGATCCTCTTAAAGAGACTTTTCCTTCCGATGAAGCCATCATTGAAACTATGTCTCTCGAGGAGCTGCCTTGGGGTGATGGACATCATCGCTCCTCTTTTATGCCTAGCTTGGGGGCAATGTCAGATTGTCTGGAGCGTTATGCATCTCAGGTTCCTACTCCTCCTCTCCAAACGCCCATCTTGACGCACGAGGTTTTTTCGGAGGGAAACCTAAGTAACATCACTCAAACCATCCCGATCAACATCTCTGTTAAACCGGGGGTCATTGAGAATATTCACGTGGGAGTGACTTGTTTTCCCGATGAGATTCAAGTCTATACTGATCTTTTTAAAGAATTCAGAGATGTGTTCGCCTGGTCCTATGAGGAAATGCCGGGGATTGATCCCAGTATCGTAGTGCATGAGATTCCAACCTACCCTGGTGCGAAGCCCGTGTGCCAACGCTTACGCCCCATGCATCCTCGGAAAGCCGCTGCAATTAAGGCAGAAGTTGAAAAAATTCTGAACACAGGTTTTATTTATCCTATCCCCCTCACAGAATGGGTGTCTAACATTGTCCCTGTCGATAAAAAGTAGGGTACTATTAGGGTCTGTGTTGATTACCGCGACATCAATCGCGCCTGTCCAAAAGATAACTATCCCACTCCGTTCATAGACCAGATTATCGACGAATGTGCCGGAAGTGAGATCTATTCCTTGATGGATGGTTTCTCAGGACATAATCAAATCAATATTGCACCTGAAGATCAACACAAGACTACGTTCATCTATCCGTGGGGTACCTTCGCGTATAAAAAGCTCCCGTTCGACTTGAAGAACGCTGGAGCCACTTTTCAGCGTGCGATGTCTTATGCTTTCCATGACATTCGCCATATCGTTCAGCCTTATCTGGATGACTTGCCAACTCATTCAGCTAGGCGAGAGGATCACCCTGAACACCTCCGCCAGATTTTTCTCCGCTGTAGGCGCTACAATATTAGGCTTAATCCTCATAAATGCGTCTTCTGCGTGGATTCTGGCCGTCTTTTGGGATTCATAGTCTCCAAAGACGGAATTCGCCTTGACCCTTTAAAAGTCGAGGCTATCATCAACCTCCCATCACCCTCCTCGTTATATTAGTTACAAAGTCTGCAGGGAAAAGTGAACTTCCTTCGACGCTTTATCCCGAACTACGCCGAGGTGGCCAAGGGTTTCACGTGCCTATTAAAGTAGAATGTTCCCTTCCATTGGGACGAAATTTCTCAACAATCCTTTGAGAAGCTGAAGATGTTACTCGTTAATGCTCCTTTGCTTCGTCCTCCAGACTATCGTCGTGATTTCACTTTGTATCTCGCCGCCGCGTTTAGCACCATAGCTATGGTTCTGGTGCAGGATGATGATGATGGTAATGAACATGTTGTTTATTATCTATCACGAAACCTTCTCGATACAGAAACGCGTTATGCTCACGTCGAGAAGTTGGCGTTAGCCGCAGTACACGCAGTGCAGCGTTTTCGCCATTACATCCTGTTGCGTACGATAACAGTGGTTTCGGATTGCAACCCCATGACATATATTCTCTCTAGAAAATTACTGGGGGGAAAATACTCCAAATGGATCGTTATCCTGCAGGAGTTTGACTTAGAGTTCACCACTGCTAAGTCAACCAAATCACTTGTTTTCGCGGATCTTATATGCTCACTCCCGACAGACTCCACTCCTTCACACTCCGAGGATCATATCCCGGACGAAACTCTTTTCCTCATCAGTACTCGCGACCCTTGGTATGGCGACATAATTGTGTATCTTCAGACCTCCACATTTCGGTCTGAGTTGACTAAAGATGTCCGACGTCAAATTCGACATCAGTCTCAATGCTACCGCATCGTAGGAGATACTTTATACCATGTTGGAGTAGATTCGGTGCTCCGTCGGTGCCTAACCTTGGAAGAGGCTGAAAGGGTCCTAAATGACTGCCACAGTGGCGCCTGTGGTGGACATATGTCCGGATATGCTACTGCCCAGAAAATTCTGCGAGCAGGTTATTTCTGGCCGTCAATATTCAAAGACTGTATCGTTGCAGTCCGTAAATGTCACGCGTGCCAGGTGTTTCAGCGCAAGATGTGCGCACTGCCTCTCCCTTTGCATCCTGTTATTACCATCGGCCCTTTTGTGAAATGGGCGTGGATTTTATGACATGTAACCCTCACTCGGCCGGGGGGCATGCGTATATAATTTTTGCTATCGACTACTTCACCAAGTGGGCCGAAGCGATGCCTACACTAGCTACCGATGGTAAGACAACTGCCCAATTCATATTCAACCATATCATTGCACGTTTCGGGGTCACGCAAGCCATTTTTACTGACCATGGTACTCATTTCTGAGATTATATGATGGCCGAGCTGACTTCAAAGTTGGGCTTACGCCACGATAGCTCAATGCCATATTACCCTCAGGAAAATGGCCAGGTTGAAGCAGTGAACAAGGTTCTGGTCACTATGCTTCAACGAACAGTTGGTATCCACAAATCCAATTGGCACCTCCAACTGTTCTCAGCTCTATGGGCATACCGGACGTCTGCAAAGAGTGCAACTGGATTCACACCATTTCAATTGGTATAAGGTCTGGAAGCAACTCTTCCGGTTGAATGCGAGATTCCTTCGTTGAAATTAGCTGTAGAACTTCTACCCGACACTTCTGCTAAGGAAGAGCGTCTTTTGTATCTGGAACGGTTAGATGAAACCCGCCGCTTAGCTGCTTTAGTCATTGAAGCACAAAAGAAGCGTAGTCATTGAAGCACAAAAGAAGCGGGTCAAAGCTCACTTTGATCAATCAGTTTCTCCACGTTCCTTTATCGAAGGGGACCTCGTCCTCCTATACGATCAAGCACATGACAAGCTTGGGGCCGGTAAGTTCCAACCTATGTGGCATGGGCCCTACATAGTAAAACGCGTTTTGAAGAATGGGGCTTATGAGCTTATAGATTATGAAGGAGTTCCACTGGCGCAGCCCAGAAATGGGCTGTACCTGAAAAAATACTACGCTTGAAGTCATTTTTGGTGTGGTGTGTGTACATAAGTGTGTTATTTCATTTGTGTGCATGTGTGGTGTGGTTTGCGATGTAAACATCTTTCTGTTGATCGGGTCTTCCTGATTGTGCAGATGTCCATCAATCCGTTTGTTGGTTTCGCGGATGGTGCCTCCCGCAGTACCAGGAATCTGTCTTCGGCGGCCTGGGTAATCTACGATCCTACTGGTGAGTTGGTCAACCTGCAAGGTGTGTGTCTAGGACGTACTACAAATAACATCGCGGAATATAGTGTTGTGTTAGAATTATTAACCGAGGCTGTAAACCTCGGTATCCGTGAATTGCTTGTGTATCTAGACTCGCAACTTGTAGTATCACAACTGAACGGACACTATTCAGTAAGAAACCCATCCATTTTACGTCTGTATCTGCGTATTCGTTTACTGGAAAGAAATTTTGACTATATTACATATCAACATATACCTAGGCATATGAATGCGTTAACTGATGCAGTAGCTAATTTGGTTTTAGATAGACATTTGCGCAATTTGTAAATCATCATCACATGTAAAAGGAAAATCCATCCAGAAATAGATATGTATATATATAGATATCGAATGTTTGCATAGTGTGCATCACATTAAATCAAAAATATGTTCATCTTAATACATCTGGAGACGACATGTCTCTCAAAAAATATGCATGGTACAAGCCCTAAGAGTCTAATTTGCATGGTGCTCATGATAACAAGTGATTGCATGCACTAAGCGTCTCAGAATTTGGTGGAGGCGACTAGGCACTCCCACCGTATGTCTCTGGTACGCCATCGGTACATCTGCCAGCCGGGCATAGTCTGGGATCCCTTGGGCAATACCCTCGAGATTCAGGATCAAATCCCCCCCCTCTGCACCCTCTGCCTGAGGATCAAGTGCGGGAAGAGTCCTCCGCGCAATAGGAGACATACCGGATGGTCTCTCTGGGCCCACGTCTGCATACATATAAAATGTGTCAGGACGAACATGTATTACCAAAAAAAAATCACAAAACATAAAAATCAAAAAGATAAGAGATCATACCCAACTCCTCGTCCCAATCATCTCCCTCCGGCAGTGGGAGATCTGGGTCTCCAGTGAAATCGGTTCCTGCATATGGCCAGTCTTCCACTACAATCAACTGATGCCGCAACCACCCAAAAAACTCTGGCCTCCAGAACATCTGTTGGCCTCCTCCAGCTCTGGGCATCAGTGCCGCCCAACGAGCCATTCTTGGCTCTCGTGGAATCGGCTCAGCTACTATGGCCCCTTGGCCCTGGAAGATTGGTAATCGTTCCAGAATGAACGATACCAGGATAGAACCGTAGCCAAACTGTTTCAGTTTGGCCTGCTTGCACTTCGTGCGCTGTCTCTTCATGTTTATCATCACTGTTGTGGCCCAGTCAAACAATAGGGGAGTCATACACTCTGAGGCTAGCAAAAGTTGGGCCTTTGTTGCCTTGTGCGGTGCCTGCGACCCCGCAGCCCGCGTGATGGTATGTAGCACCACTCTCAGTGCCAGATCAGGAATGGTGTGAATGTCTACTTTCCCACTTCCGGATCCCAGTTGTGCCCCTCGGCACACTCGTGCCATCACTTGCTCCATCTTCTCACCAGACGGTCTGCTCCCTGTCAATATGGGCACCGGACCTCTGCGCGATAGTCCGGTTATGAAGTATACGTCAGAAACCTCCAGTTCTAATACTTGGTCCCGCAACTTGAACACTTGTTCATGTTCGTCCCATATGCTGATCAGGTACTGCAGGAGCTCAGGCTGAGCTCGTAAGCAAGGTGTCAGGAAGAACTTCTTAAGCCTACAGTTCTTGAGGGCATTCATGCAAGTTTCATTCTCCATGGCCTGTTCATCCTCTTCCCCGTGCTCCCTCTCTTTCCACTCAATGACCATTTTGATCGGTTGCCTGCATTCACATGGTCAAAAAAACTTCAATTAGACCTCTGCTATCCTTAAAAATTCATGCAATTCATTCATTGTGTGGAAATTTCAAACGGAAAATTGGATTGCGCCGTTGGCGCGGGCCCTTTGGAAATAAAATGCCATTGGCGCGGGTCCGTGCCGGATACCCGCGCCAATGGGCGGAGCCCTAAAAATTCAAAAATTCCTCACAGAAGTCTAATATGCAATAAAAATTTATTAAAAATGGATTGAAATGGAGTACAAAGAAGCGCCTCTTACCTGGAACAGACGGGAATCTAAATGGTAGCCCGGATCGGTCGCAATCGCCATCAGAAGTTCGCACACAAAATGGACCACTGCTGCTCTTCAGTGAGGTAAATAGTGAAAATTAATTTTATTTTTACCATTTGACATATTTATAACTTTTTGAACTCAAAATAGGTTTTGAAAGTTATTTTTCTGAATATTTTAATATATTTTGTCAAAAATGGGTTTTACACTTGCTTTTTGTGCAGCAACAGGTTTTTTACGCGACTTAAACGGTGAAACGATTGTATTTTATACTTTTTCAGACTCGGTAAATACACGAAAAAGTCACTTTGGAGTCATCTTTCAGCTCTTTTCTGACTCTCTAAACATGAAAAGATTGCCGAGGCCCTTGTCGTTTCGATCTCGATAAAGTGGGCACGAATCGACATCTACCCAGTACACGTTTACCCCTTTTTCGGGCTGGGATGGATTATTTACGAAAAAGGAATACCCTAGCCTATCGCGACTAGGAGGTTTTCTTGGATATTGTTTTCTACCTTTTCGGGTCCGAGGAACTATCTACGAAAAGGGACCGCTGGAGTTTACTTTTCTGCTGTCTTTTCAAACTCTCTAAATATGAAAAGACGCCGAGTTCTTCCTTTGTCAGACTCGTTAAACCCTGATGACATCGGATTCAGTCGAAATGACGTTCTTCGAGTCGCTCCTTCCTAGGGCTCGTTAAATGTACTAGGATGGATTCGCCCGAAGGGCGAACTTATATTACAAGCATATGCTATCCCCTTCAAGCTTGTTATCAAAAATAATTGGGGTACTCGCCAGAAATGGGGGGGGAAAAAATGGAACCAGCATCATTGTCGTGTCGGCAATATGTCACTCTTGAACATGGCACTTGTCTGCATTCGTGTTGGGTTGGGGACATCTCATCTCGTTTTTCACTTGCCTCCATGGGTTTGGGTAATCCCTTTTGACCTCTCATCTGCTCGTTGCTTCGTCTCCATGACCTCTGATCTATTGATGTCAAATACTGCCAAATCCACTATTGTGCCGTTATATGTTCAAGAGATGTTGACCTCTGCAAAGTATAAACCTTCCTCTGATTCTCATATGATCCTGATTCACAAAAAAACATCATGTTACTCTGTCTCGTGTCGATGATGTGGGAAACATTATGGCCCACCTTCGATCAAGGTCACTTCCCGTCGACTTCAGTTCATTATCCGGGAAGCTGATCTAGAGACTCCTTTATGGTACCTTGGAGCCTGCGTGCCTCAATGGGAGGTTCCTTGCATTCGACGTGAGGTTTTCATCATTGGCCTCCGAACGAGTGATTCTACGGGTGTTCGACGCCAACTCATTGATTCACATGCCGTAGATTGTACCTATAAGTACCTTGAGGGCCATTGTCATTATTGGTGGTTCCTCTCGCGTCTGTTAACATCTTTCATCATTGGCTGGTAATCAGATGATGTTCTTGCATGTTCGACTTCAGCTCATATATTCACATGCTTGAACTTGTACTCTATTCGGGTCGAGATGGAGCGCAAGACCCTGGATTGTGTCTGTTGTAATCCAAGCTGCGATTTTATGGATTATTATGATCATTTACATGACTCACTGATTGGATGGCTGCAATCATACCTGAGTCTATTTATCGATCCTCTCTTGATGGATGCGTCCATGCCTTGGATCTCGATTATTGTATACTCTGTTATGGATGGCTGCGCCCATACCACGCATATATATCATGTATCCGGAACCGCTTGTATTGCCGTTGTGTCGATGGCAAGAGCTTTTCATCGGCATGTCTTCGACAGCGACGCCACCCTCTCTCTCTCGGGCCCCATGCTTTAGGGGCATCGTTACACAGCAATTTGTCACCGTCCCTACCATTCCCCATCTCGCACATTGGAGGGCTCATTCCGTGACCTATGAGCATAAACAAACCTTGAAAACACTTTCATTATATCCCTCTGAAGATGAGATTTCATTTCCCTGAAGACATCTCCCTGCAAAAAACCCTAAAAATAGCTCTTTTTCCATTGGCGCGGTTTCACAGTTCAGCCCTCACGCCAAGGGGGCAAATCCTCCAAAGAGGGCGCGCCGATTGGCGCTCTGTCACAGAGCCATACCCGCGCCAACCATATTAAGGGGTGTTTTTTAAAAATAAATGGCGGAATTTTCGTCCTAACAAATTCATGGACTGATATCTATCTTGAGTTGGGAGGTTTGGCTACGGATTTCCATAGAGAGGAAGTGGTTTGCTACCTCTCATGGAAGCTTCCTTGATGATAGGGCCAATCCCATAATTATAGGGATCCCAACTCCCTTCCTCCATCTATAAAAGCTTGCTTTTCTCCTTTGCAAGCTAGTTCCCAAGAGCTTTCACATCCTTATGCTGCAAGAGCCTTCTTGATTCCCTCAAGGTCAAATCCAAGCAAGGAGACTATTGCCAAGTATCCGGAGAGAGGCTTGTCTCATCCTTGGGATGTGCTTTACCGAGATATGGTAAAAATACGACCGCTCAAAGGAGAGTGTCGTCATTTAAGCTATTATGGTTGTATTCTTCTTTTGACTGGCTAACGATAAGCGACTATCAGTTATGGTTCCACTCTTTTTCTTGATTATGTTCATGAGTTATGTCCTCTTCGACTGACATATATTTGTATATACTGGATTTTATGCTTGCGTTTGTGTTGTTTCTTGCATGTGCAGGTGTCCGATCATGGAGATCGTGAGGATTGTGATCTGCCAGGGCAAAGGAACGGGAGCACCACCTCTTCTACAAACGACAACGTTGGATTCCAGGTAAGCCTTCCTCGCAAGTCGGTTTATTTGCAATTAGGAACCTGCACTGTAGCATGTTTGATTGTTGCTAGATCTGATATGGGCTAGTAGGTATCACCTGTCTGCAGAGGAATCTCTTCAACACATTTAGATTTGGGTGCCTTCAGCTCGCCACCAACGATCGTTTAGCCGTCAGCGGGGGATGTTATGAAATTCACACCACTTCCCCACTAAAAAGGGAGAAACCTTCACCCACATCCGCGAATGGAAGATGCGTCTCCCGATGGAATCCTCGGGATCCTCCCTCTAGAGCTTGGTGGTGGAAACAATGGAACTAGGATCTGAATCAATGTTCTGCTTCCCTTTTTATCGCCCTTCGGTTATGGCTCAGATCGAACATGCATTTTGTTACATAGCATCATAGCAATTTGTCACCGGCCTCGCCATTCCCCATCCCGCACATTGGAGGGCTCATTCCGTGGACTCCGTGAGTAGAGACAAGACTTGAAAATAATTTCATTGCATCCCTCTGAAGATGAGCTTTCATTGCCCTGAAGACATCTCCTTGCAAAAAACCCTAAAAATAGCTCTTTTTCCATTGGTGCGGTTCCATAGTTCAGCCCTCGTGCCAAGGGGGAAAATCCTCCAAAGAGGGCGCGCCAATTGGCGCTCTGTCATAGAGCCGCACCCGCGCCAACCATATTAAGAGGTGTTTTAAAAAAAATAAAAGACGGAAGTTTCATCCTAACAAATTCCTGGACTGATTTCTATCTTGAGTTGGGAGGTTTGGCTACGGATTACCATAGAGAGGAAGTGGTTTGCCACCTCTCATGGAAGTTTCCTTGATGATAGGGCCAGCTAACTTGTAATTATAGGGATCCCAAATCCCCTTCCTCCATCTATAAAATCTTGCCCATCTCCTTTGCAAGCTAGTTCCCAGGAGCTTTCACATCCTTATGCTGCAAGAGCCTTCTTGATTCCCTTAAGGCCAAATCCAAGCAAGGAGACTATTGCCAAGTATCCAGAGAGAGAGGCTTGTCTCATCCTTGATAGGGTTTATCGAGACATGCTGTGCTAACGACCCGCCAAAGGAGAGTGCTGCGTCGAAGCTATGGCTGTATTCTTCTTTTGACTCATTAATGATAAGCGACTATCGGTTATGGTTCCACTCTTGTTCTTGATTATGTTAATGAGTTATGTCCTCTTCGACTGACATATAGTTGTATATACTGGATTTTATGCTTGCGTTTTTGTTGTTTCTTGCATGTGCAGGTGTCCTATCACTGAGATCGTGAGGATTGTGATCTGCCAGGGCAAAGGAACGGGAGCACCACCTCTTCTACAAACGACAGCGTTGGATTCCAGGTAAGCCTTCATAAGTCGGCGATTTGTACTAGGAACCTGCATTGTAGTGTGTTTGATTGTTGCTAGACCCGACCTGGGCTAGTAGGGACGCTTTCCCCGTCCCCAAGGGGATTAACTCAACAATTTGGCGAATTCGAAGCTGTATCTATCTTGTTGTTTGATTTGTAAGCTATAGACGGAGCCTGAAGCATAGCCAGATAGCCTTCAAAACTCTTTTTCTCTGCATTAGCGGAGTAGATCAACGTTGCTTCAGTCAATCTCCGGTTTAGTTTACGGACTGAACAACTTGGAGTATTGTCATCTCTTTCTGGTCAATTTCTTGGCCTTGCTTGCTTGGTCAACTCTTTGGATGGGTTTTTCTGTTTTTTTAGCTTTTTTTTAGCCTTGTCATCACTTGTCTGTGTCTGAGATTGCTTTTTTTTCATTCTCCCATAGTAAACTTGGCTGGTGCACTTTTCAGTGTGACAGTCATGTCCATTGGCGCAGGTTGCCTATGTATCACCCGCGCCATTTCCTTTATGGCGCTAATTTCAAGCTCACAGTCGCGCCAATCCTGTGAGCTATTAGGGTTTGCTGTGTTTCATGCTTTCTGGGACTGACCTGTGATTTTGATCTTGTTTTTTCAGTTGTTTGAGTGCACTGGAGCCTAGTTTGACTGGTTGTAACCTCCATCCTTTGGTTGTTTGCCTATTTCTTTCGATTTTGCATTCGAGCCCTAGGGCATCTAGGTGATTTTGTGAGTCGAGCCTCCCTTGGGAGTTTCTGGTTTTCGTTCATTTAGTTGACTTTGGGATTGCTTCCTTGCATTCGTTTGACAGTTGTCTATCATTTTATTGCATTTTTTGAGTGACTGATTTCGTTTTCATTCGAATTTCACTTTGCTTCATTTTGGGCCTAGATTACACGGCTCATTGGTGTCTTTGGGACTTTTCTTGGTTTTGAGAGACTTTTGGTCGATTTGAGATCTGATTGTTTGTCCCATTGAGTGAAATCTTCTTGTTTTTTCTCTCTTATTATCATTTCTCAAATTGCTTATCATTTGTTTTCAGTTTGTTTAGTGCATCTAGCTATCAAACATTGAAAAAAAAAAAAAAAAATTTTGCTTTTGGTTGATTAGTGCAAATTAAAATATTTTCAATGTTATTAGTAATTAGTGACTTTGAAAGAAAAGTTTTTAGTTTCATTAGCTGCATTAGAGATATCAATAATTGTCTTCCGATCATTTTGTTTGTGTAAAGAGCTCTTAACTCTTCTGTAGCTAACTTTCATCGAACGAAATGATATACTGTGGCATGTAGTTTTGCATTTGGGAGATTTTTGAGACAAAGAATACATTCAGTTATGTGCCCCAAATTGGAAACGTAATTGAAGATCAACTTTAAAATCTATTCAATTTACACTAAGGCAGCATTGAAATCTAATGAAGCACATTTAGAGGTCTAGGCTAGAGACGTGTTTCGCTGTCGAAACCCAGGCTGCCGTTCGAGCCTCTTAGCTTTGTGATTACCAGTACGATCCCCAGCTCCCCGCACGGCCGCGATGGGCAGGACCCCACTTAGAGCTCTAACTTATCCATAGGAAGCCGAGTCTATCGCCCTATACCTGTGATACACCGGACACAGCATTCGGGGAGATTTCCTGCATGTACGGAAATTCCTTGGTTGATTTCTCTTTCATTATTGGAACCAAGGTGTATATTGCGGTTCACGGTTATTTGGTACACCCTTTTGCCTAGTATTCCTGAGTAGTCATTCGATCTTTTCTGACTCCCTAAATTTGAAAGGATCACCAAGCGCTTGTCCTTTGACGCTTGTGTCAAATCTGAAAGAGATAGAGTCACCTTTTCGACCATTTCTCGACTCTTAAAACATGAAATGGTGAAGTTTCTTATTCTTCAATGTGGTAAAATTAATCACCCGTAATCACACGCCCTATTAGATTCTACTTGTTGGCCGTTTGATTGTGTGTCTTGACTCTTTTTCGTATTCACAGGTGTGTTTGATCTTTTTCTCTTATCGTTGCTACCATTAAGGAACCTTGGTTTCGTTTTACCGGTAGTCCTGGGCACGGACGATTCATAAAAGGTTTCTTTTCCCAATCCTCCGCTAAACCACAAGCATCTCCCCATTGCTCTCCTGAGCTAGTCAACGAACGGTTTTCCCCCCGAGCAACCCTTTGGGACCAGTTGAGCTCCCACGGCCATTTTCTCTCGACCCTTTGTCCCCCACCTGAGATTAGGAGCCATTTTCTTACACGGTTCGCCATAGGCCGCCGTTTTTCCTCCTAGTCCTCGCCGTCTATTACGAGATCTAGCGGCAGGCTCAAACATGAGTGATTCCAGTGAGGAAATCCCAACGTCCGGTGAAGATTACCAGTTATTTCCTCGAATATTATTTCCAGGAGACGACTCTGAACCTGCAATCATGTCATCATCCAGTCTCTCATTGCCAGCAAGGTATAGATCCTTGGGTCAGATCATTTCCGCCGCAGCCTCTATGGGAGTGTCAGCTCCTTCTACGAGGTCAGTTGCTCCTTCATTGGGGGTGTCTCCTCGGACACCCGTCTACCCCCCCAGACTTCTCGCCCACCGTCCGTGTGGCCGTTCGCACCCGTTGGCACGACACCCTCCGCGAGGGCCGCGGTGCCACCTCCTCGAAGACGTTTATTTAGGAGGATCGGCGAGTCGAGAACATCTCTCCGGAGGAGTATCGGTTGTCCCTACAACAGCCGAACCCCGAGGTTGGACCATCCTCCCAAGACCCCAACCGCTCTTATTTTTCGCACTATGCACAGGATGGTACACCCGTGTATGCTTTTCCAGATCAGTACGATGAGCACGGGGACATTTTACGTCTACCCACTCCTGAGGCTCACCTCCATGCTCAAGGTTTACCTTATAACCAGGCTTATAACCCGCAAGGGCAACCTTTCCAAGGCCAACCTTCGGGCCAACCTGGCTATCTTTATAACCCACAGGGGCAACCAGTGCAAGGCTATCCTGCGGGCCAGCAAGGGCCATTGTACGGTCCGCAAGGACAGTATTACAACCCTTCCGGTCAACCTGTGCAGCCTCAGCCGGGGTACCAACTGGGATTGGTCTATGGTCCCTGGGGGAAAATCCAGCCTTCTCAATCTATGCAACCGTAGTATCCTGTTGTTTCCAACGTTGCGTATCAGCCGGGACCATCCTATGGTCAAACCGGTTACCAGCAACCACCTGGCTCTATTCCTCCACCAGGCCAACCAGCCCATCTGGTACAACTTGGTGTTCCTCCACCAGGCCAACCGGCCCATCCGGTACAACCTGGTGTTCCGCCTCCAGGCCAACCGGCCCATCTGGCACAACCTGGGGCTCCTTTATAGCCGGGTCAACCTGCGCAATCGGCGTAGCCTGTCTATCCGGGACAACCTTTTCACTCAGGGCAGCCCGCTCATTCAATTAACCCTGTCCAACAACCGATTTATTCAATGCCGCAGCCAAATCAACAGCTGCGCCCTAGTTATCAGGCTCCGCAGGGTTCCACCTACCGACAGCCGACACATCCTCAGGGCAGTTATTATCCTCATGGTCAATCTCAACCGAATTATAACCAGCCCCGAGGTTCTCAGTATTATCCTCATCCACCCGGTTCCACCTATACTCAGCAGCCAAATCCAAATGCTGCTTACACTGGGCCGACATATAATCAGGGTCCGTACTCTGGTTATCAAGCCCCACACACTGGTTACCAGCAGCCAAATCAGTCTGGTTATATGACCTACACCCCCTACAATCAGAATCCTACGGGACAGAACCCATGGGGGCAAGGATATTCCCAACCAGTGTGGAGTACAGGTACCGCTCCTCATCCCGGGCCTGGCATGCTGGTCAATCCGCCATTGCCGTTCCTGGCCACCTTGGAGTTGCCGGATGTTTCAAAATTAACCAATGATCTGATCTTGCATAATCCTTATTGGCCTTCGGTTCCTACCAAGATACCAGGTGATTGCCCCAAGTTTGAGGGTAAAGCTAGGGAGGACCCCCAAGTGCATGTGATGACGTATCATCTTTGGTGTTCGTCTAACTCTTGGGTCGATGATTCAATTCGTTTGCGCCTCTTCCAGCGCACTTTGACTGGAGCTGCTGCTAAGTGGTACATCGAGTTATCCCGTGGCATCTTCCAAGATTTCAATTCCTTAGCCATGGCTTTTTTGACGCACTTTCAGTTACCGGTTCGCTATGAAGCCGGGACGCACCTCCTGACTTCTTTGAAGCAGGACAAATCCACTCACATTTCTGATCACATTCATAAGTGGCGGCGCCATCGTAGACTGATCAAGTTTCATATACCTGATCAGATACTAACTCACTGGTTCACCACCTCCTTCGTGAACAAAATCGCCCAAGATATTGCGATGGGAGCGTGTGTGACGGAGGAACAAGCCATTGCACGTGCCCAATATCTGGATCTTGTATATTCTCAGTCCGGCACGCTTTATGATATCTTGCCTGATGCTCCACGGTCCGGAACCTCTAAGGCTCCACCTACCCCTGCAGTGGATGGTGTCATTGGTTCCGTGTCTCAGAATTCGAAGAAATCTTCGAATGGGAAGCAGAAGTCTAATTCTTCCAACAATACTCCTGCTCATGCCGCCCCATCAGATTCTGGAAAAACCGCGGAGGTGAACGCCGTTCAGGCCAATCCTACGGAGAAAGCCTCCAAAGGGAAAAAGAAGGGCAAAGGTAAATCCAAATCCGACGCCCCAAAGCCAGAATCCAAATCTCGTACTGAGGATGGTTCTCAACGTAAACCGAAGTACCCCTGCCTCATTTGTGAAGGAGACCATTATACTAAGGATTGTCCACGACGATCCGAAGTTAGTCAACTTCTCAAAGGCTCCAAAGGGACTCTGGCAGTTCTAAAAGAGCCATTCCCGTCTCAGCAGACCCAGATGGTTGAACAGCCGTCACCATCTGCACCATTTGGGTCCCAAGTTTTTATGATGAATGGTGCTGCACCTATCTCTGTCGCTACGCGTTCGAAGGATTACAACGAATCGCGGCAGGCACCCGGGAAGGCAGTTGCGGATGGACCACCTCCCCCACCTGTCTCCGGTTCGTTGGAAATCGAGAAGCCTACTCCTGAACCCGTTGTGAAGCCACCTTCTAAAGGTGTCTTACGAAGATCTTCTTATAATCCGAATGCCCGTGCCGCTCAGCACTACAGCATTATTGAGGATTTGGCACAAGCGCCTTCTGCTGTGTCTACACTAGAAGTTCTTCAAAGTTGTCCTTCGCAACGGAAGGCTTTATTGTCTGCAATCGGTGGCATTGATCCCGCCGATTCGAGTCTTCTCACCTTCGATTTAGAGAATTTCTCCCCCCGACTTCCACATCAGATAGCTCTTGTTATTCAAGTCGGGATTAACGGTCTTAACATCCATAGGGCCGTTGTGGATGAAGGTGCTTCTACCTGCATCATGTCATCCGCTTGCTGGAAGGCCATTGGCTCTCCAGCCCTTGCGTCATCTCCCAATGCCCTCGAGGCATTTGATGGTCGGGAATCCAAACCCCTGGGTGTTCTCGAGAGTTTAGCGATCACTTTACAAGGGAAGACTGTCAACGTGGAAGTAGAAGTAGTCGACGCTAGGCTCAACTACAATATACTTCTTGGCCGTAGCTGGAACCATGCCATGCTATGCGTGCCATCCACTGTCTTTCGACTTCTTAAGTTCCCTCATGAGGGAAAAATCGTCACGGTGGATCAGTTGTCCTTCTTCACCTCCACTTCTGAGAACAACGTACCATACGTGGATCAGATTCCGAATCCCCCTGACAGTGTAGGACCCGGTCTCTTCAAGGACCTCGTCCTCATGGGTATCTTTCCCGCACCACCACCGCACACCGCTCAATTCAACATGATTTCCAAGTCCGATGACCCCTGGCTTATTTCTACGCCTGAGTAGGTGTTTGAGTTTGTAGAATCAATGCCCTTGACTCCAGTAGAGATCAGCTACTGTGAAATTGTTGCCGCATCTGATCCTCCACCTCCTCAGCATGCTCCTTTGAGCATGGCTCTAGATGTTTACTCTCAATCCCCCTGGCTTGGTCGGGCCGATTCACCTGATCCTCTCAAAGAGACTTTTCCTTCCGATGAAGCCATCATTGAAACTATGTCTCTCGAGGAGCTGCCTTGGGGCGATGGACATCATCGTTCCTCTTTCATGCCTAGCTTGGGGGCAATGTCAGATTGTCTAGAGCGTTATGCATCTCAGGTTCCTACTCCTCCTCTCCAAACGCCCATCTTGACGCATGAGGTTTTTTCGGAGGGAAACCTGAGTAATATCACTCAAACCATCCCGATTAACATCTCCGTTAAACCGGGGATCGTTGAGAATATACACGTGGGAGTGACTTGTTCTCCTGATGAGATACAAGTCTATACTGATCTTTTTAAAGAATTCAGAGATGTGTTCGCCTGGTCTTACGAGGAAATACCTGGGATTGATCCCAGTATCGTAGTGCATGAGATTCCAACCTACCTTGGTGCGAAGCCCGTGCGCCAACGCTTACGCCCAATGCATCCTCGTAAAGCTGCTGCAATTAAGGCAGAAGTTGAAAAACTTCTGAACGCGGGCTTTATTTATCCCATCCCCCTCACAGAATGGGTTTCCAACATTGTCCCTGTCGATAAAAAGCAGGGTACTATTAGGGTCTGTGTTGATTATCGCGACATCAATCGCGCCTGTCCGAAGGATAACTATCCCACTCCGTTCATAGACCAGATCATCGACGAATGTGCCGAAAGTGAGATTTATTCCTTAATGGACGGTTTCTCGGGGTATAATCAGATCAATATTGCACCTGAGGATCAACACAAGACTACTTTCATCTGTTCGTGGGGTACTTTCGCATATAAAAAGCTCCCGTTCGGCTTGAAGAACGCTGGAGCTACTTTTCAGCGTGCGATGTCTTACGCTTTCCATGACATTTGCCATATCGTCCAGCCTTATCTGGACGACTTGACAGCTCATTCAGCTAAGCGAGAAGACCACCCTGAACACCTCCGCCAGATTTTCCTTCACTGTAGACGCTACAACATTAGGCTTAATCCTCATAAATGCGTCTTTTCCATGGATTCTGGTCGTCTCTTGGGATTCATAGTCTCCAAAGACGGAATTCGCCTTGACCCTTTAAAAGTCGAGGCTATCATCAATCTCCCATCACCCTCCTCATTATATCAGTTGCAGAGTCTGCAAGGAAAAGAAAACTTCCTTCGACGCTTCATCCCGAACTACGCGGAGGTGGCTAAAGGATTCACGCGCCTATTAAAGCAGAACGTTCCCTTCCATTGGGACGAAATTGCTCAACAATCCTTTGAGAAGCTGAAGACGTTACTTGTTAATGCTCCTTTGCTTCGTCCTCCTGATTATCACCGCGATTTCACTTTGTATCTCGCCGCCGCGTTTAGCACCATAGCTATGGTTCTGGTGCAGGATGATGATGATGGTAATGAACATGTTGTTTATTATCTATCACGAAACCTTCTCGATACAGAAACGCGTTATGCTCATGTCGAGAAGTTGGCGTTAGCCGCAGTACACGCTGTGCAGCGTTTTCGCCACTACATCCTGTTGCGTACGATAACAGTGGTTTCGGATTGCAACCCCATGACATATATTCTCTCTCGACAATTACTGGGGGGAAAATACTCCAAATGGATCGTTATCCTGCAGGAGTTTGACTTAGAGTTCACTACTGCTAAGTCAACCAAATCACTGGTTTTCGCGGATCTTATATGCTCACTCCCAACAGACTCCACTCCTTCACACTCCGAGGATCATATCCCGGACGAAACTCTTTTCCTTATCAGTACTCATGACCCTTGGTACGGCGACATAATTGTGTATCTTCAGACCTCCACATTTCGTTCTGAGTTGACTAAAGATGCCCGACGTCGGATTCGGCATCAGTCTCAACCCTACCGCATCGTAGGAGATACCTTATACCGCGTTGGAGTAGATTCGGTGCTCCGTCGGTGCCTAACCTTGGAAGAGGCTGAAAGGGTCCTAAATGACTGCCACAGTGGCGCCTATGGTGGACATATGTCCGGATATGCTACTGCCCAAAAAATTCTGCGAGCAGGTTACTTTTGGCCGTCCATATTCAAAGACTGTATTGTTGCAGTCCGTAAATGTCACGCGTGCCAGGTGTTTCAGCGCAAGATGCGTGCGCCGCCTCTCCCTTTGCATCCTGTTATTACCGTCGGCCCTTTTGCGAAATGGGGCATGGATTTTATGACGTGTAACCCTCACTCGGCCGGGGGGCATGCGTATATCATTGTCGTTGTCGACTACTTCACCAAGTGGGCCGAAGCGATGCCTACACTAGCTGCCGACGGTAAGACAGCTGCCCAATTCATCTTCAACCACATCATTGCACATTTCGGGGTCCCTCAAGCCATCGTTACTGACCATGGTACTCATTTCCGAGATTATATGATGGCCGAGCTGACTTCAAGGTTGGGCTTACGCCACGATAGCTCAATGCCATATTACCCTCAGGCAAATGGCCAGGTTGAAGCAGTGAACAAGGTTTTGGTCACTATGCTTCAACGAACAGTTGGTATTCACAAATCCAATTGGCACCTCCAACTGTTCTCAGCTCTATGGGCCTACCGGACGTCTGCAAAGAGTGCAACTAGATTCACACCATTTCAATTGGTGTATGGTCTGGAAGCAACTCTTCCGGTTGAATGCGAGATTCCTTCTTTGAAATTAGTT
>JAXQQM020076348.1:0-132461 GCA_034641835.2 Pinus albicaulis | reverse complement strand
CGCTTTACAATGTAAAAATATTTAAAAGATAAATTTAATTAATTGATTTTTATTTTTAGTTTATTTTTTATTTTAAAACTTTAGTATTAAATAAATAATTTATAAAAATATATAAAATTAAGAAAATGATTTTTAGGAAGAAGTAAAATTATTTAATAAATTATATTATATGGTAACCTGTTGTAGGGTGAGGATTTTTTTGGCACCATTTCTAGTTAAATTAGCCAGAATAGGGCAGAAATTTGTTAAAATCACAAGAAGTTTGAGTTGTGAATTACCTGCTCGAATGATTTTTTCAAATTTTTCAAGGTGCTAAATTTATATATACAATAAAATAAAAAACAAAGTTTAAACAACAAAATTAAAAATCTGACCAAAACAAATTAGGTCATTTCCAACCAAAATTTCAGAAAAAAATCCCATAGTTAGGTAACGCCAATATTAACCCGCTCCACCCTGCTAGCGATGCCCTGTGTCAAGTAGGTCCACACGAAAAAGCCCACGAAAGCCTTGAAAGATAACACTTATGACAGCCTTCCCGCGATGCTCTGTATAAAGTAGCTTTACATGGGAAATCAGGTTTACATGAGAAAATGTTATTTTTTTATTTAATATACAAATGGTTTCTTAAGACACTTGAAATAGATTTTGTCATTCATATTTATTATTTTAACAATTTTTGAAGATAAAAATCATTTATAAAATAAAATAAAATAATTTAAACTTAAGAAATATTCTTTGTTAATAAATTTAATATACATTTAATAATATATTAAATTAAGTTCAAACAACTTTAATATTACATAGAAGAATTATTTACTCTGTGCTTTTTACATGAAATTTGATACAAGCTTAAATCTAAAACTTATATTAATTAAACTCCACAGGCCAACTCATTTACATCTGAAAAATACTATTTATCCCTATATTAAAATTATCCTTTACTGTTCATTGAAAAACCTGAAAAATACTATATATCCCGATATTAAAATTATCCTTTACTGTTCTTTGAAAAAATGGTTGAAAGTTTATAAACCATTAAATATTTTATCATCGAAATGGCCGGAAGAAGTAATTGATTTGGATAATGACACCTAACTCATTACGGGCCACATTACATTGGAGTGTGTTCCCTAAATAATATAAAAATCGAAAAAAAATCTACTTAAAGAGTTTATGGACGTAATTTGACGAACAGATGGCCGCCATCCTGAAATGTAACATCAGTTTCAATCGTTGTAAATATTAATTAATAATATAAGCAAGCCAGTGATGGGAAAAATTCCATCATAATCTCATTGGATGAGGTTGCGAGTTCGAATCACATGACGAGCAATGTAACATCAGTTTCGATCACTGTAAATATTAGTTAATAATATAAGCAAGCCAGCGATGGGAAAAATTCCATTATAATCTCATTGGATGAGGTTGCTAGTTCGAATCACAGGACGAGCAGTCTACAGAGAGTTGCACATACACACACCGCACACTTCACAGAAAGCATCATACGCCTCGCAATAGCATTAATTTTTGAAACAACACTCGCATCTGGGTAAATCACCGAACTTCTGCCATAACGCTTTCTAACATTCTCCAAACCTTAACGAAATGTTTCAAACCTTTAATTCTCGCGAAGGAATTAAAAATTTATAACGGCTGAACAGAAAATCACAGGAATTTTTTAAACGCCATGGGAATTTCCATAATAATATGCTTCCGAGGAATAAAGGAATCAAGAAACCGAAGCACCTGGAGCACATGTAAGGTGTAAATTTTTTAATTCATTAAAGTAAATGACAGGGAATATCTTGCCTGGAATGTTCCCGTCGAGGAATAGCGGGAGAAAGAGATAGAGCTCCCTGGTTGAATCCGTGGCCTGTTGCTTTGGAAATTAAAATTTCCCCCCTTTGTCGCAGGAAAATAGTGCCAGAGTTGCTCTGTCGCGTCTCGTTCTTCTTCTTTGGCGGCAGCAAAAGAAACTGAGGGGCTTGTTGCTAGATTTGGGAATTTTATGAGCTGAGTCCTGAATCTCTGGCGGCGATCCTACTGTATTCTTCTTGCTGACGATTCCATTCTAACAGACTTCCGCCTGAGCACATCTCCATTACCAGATGGACAAACTCATCATAATCATGAAGCCCTTGCTGGTGTGTTCTTAGCTTGCGGTTGTTTTTTTTTGTGCTCTGAATCCAATATGGATAGATAAATGGTGTGTTCGGTTTACTTACCTAACTAATTAATAACTATATTTAATCCTATGGTCCATAGTGTTTCAATCGTCTAACATGAACATCAACGGTACATAATGGTACAGGTAGCACTTTAGGTGAGTTGTTTTCAAATAAAAACACTTTACAAAAGACAAAAACCATTTTTCTAGAAATTATTTCGAGTTTAGATAAAAACCACATATTCGAACCTAGAGCTAATGTCCATGGTAGTAATGATGAGCAAGCCTAATATGTGCAATGTGTCAAGATTAGGAAAAACCCACTAGGAAATGGAATATGTGTTCCTATTAATGCACATGTTATTGGAATAATAAAAAGTAGAGATAAGATCCCACAAAGGCTTAATTCTTTGAATGTTTTAATTAGAAGGAGAAATTCTAAAATTTGATACTTGCAAAACAAAAGAGAAGATAGAGAAATGTTTCTAGGAAATTCACTACCGAACAAAAGAGGATGATATATTAATGATGAAAATGAATATATTATATATACTTTTCAAGATGGCAACCAATTTGAAATATATTGGGATCATTCCCTACTTGGACTTGGAGACTCGACAATTAACAAAATTAACCCCTTTTTTTAATGAAGATAACCCATACCCTCATTTAGCAAGCAATTTTGAATCTAGGCCTTAATATCTTAGAGAGCCATATTGTCCCTTTATCTTTACATTATCCTCCAAGGAAGAATCTAAAAGGAGGGAAACATGAGTTGTGTGTTTTCAATGTCATCTGCATAGAAAATGAGTCCCTATGTTTTATCAACTAACATTCAAGTTGTTTTTCTAGATTGTATTCCTCATTAGCAGCGTATTTTGCAACTAAATCTGTAAAATTCCGTGATTTTGATCTATAATGATAATATTTTGATCTTCTTTTTTCCTTTGTTTAATTTTAATTAATACATGTAAGGTAGGAATGCAATATATATGTCCACTTGTGATGTGATACAGATGAAATTATTTGTTTAAATTACTCTAGGGGTTTGATTTATCTAAATTTGTTAATGACATAGATTGATGTTTGAAATTTTCAGCGAGCCCTCTAAGAATGTGGACTCTTATTGATTCAAGAGACAAGGCATACGTGACATAATACTCATCAATTCCATGTTTTTTTCATATCTACTTACAATACAATAATCACCAACCATTGCAATGGTATAAATTAAGAATAAGTTGGGCATTTTGTCACAATTTCATCACATATTGCATCAATTCACACTAGTTCATGATGACTAATCTATAAGAATCATTATTATGCTCAATTACCAAGCCTCATTAATCCAATGTTCATTAATTACAAATTCAACATCTTGTTCATTAATTGATAGATATGGAAGCATGTAGTGAATTGATGAAGGAAATGATTATTGGATATTAATCTCAAGAAGCATAGAATGACAATAGTGATAGTAACAAATGTGAAGAAGGAATATTGCATTTTGAGTTTATTGTCAAACCATATGTAGAAATTTTAATACAATTATGTATTGCCTCGATTCTCTTGATCTAACAAGTATATGCCATTGTTAAATACCGAACCCTTCTACTTAAATCTTTGTGGAAATTTAATCGCTAATTGCAAAAACATGAAGAAATATCAATCACACATAACACAGATGTTTTTACCGGGAAAGCATAAAGCTAAAATTCCCACTATCATATATTATTTATTTATCATGGATCATGAAACAATCTCATTCAAAACTCTAATCAAAGAGCTCTTAGTACAATACACAATCGTCTCACACTGTCATGCAGAAATTTTCATATTCATGCACCAATTTACGGCCTCCTGATAGCCTGCCTCCACTGCGCAATCCCTGCTGATCACAATCCCTAAATGAATTTGATCTTGCCTCGCCTTGACTGCGCAATACTCATTGGCATCTCCAATGTGTGTGTGGTTGCAACTGAGCACCCACTAATCTCACAAAAAATAGTCAAACTGTCACTTTCACGTACCTCTCAACTGGGTCTCCATTAGATCTGACATGCATGTAGTTAACAGTAGTTTTTCTTCAATTGCATGTGAGACCACTGCTTGTGAATTAATTAAATAATTAATTCACTGATCTCTCATTGAGTTACAACTAGCACAACTGAGTTAAACTAATTTACAACTCACATAACTATAGATCCAACTCTGTTACAACTTCGAATCACTCAGTTATAACTAAGTCCACTTGCATGTCCCACCAACCAAACTTAGAACTCGAAATTCCTTCAGTCAACTGGTTTCCCACATCAGTTAACTGAAATCAAGTGCTTTAAGAGAATAGATTATTATTTATTGTCTAATTATTATTAAGAGATAATTATAATTGACATGCATTCTATTTTTAGACATGTGATCTATAAATAGACTTCTCACATGCATCTAAAAATAGAATCTCATCTATAAATAGAATTTTATCAACCATCTATAAATAGACTCCCACTATAAATAGAATTTTCTCAACATTCTAAAAATAGACATACACCCAAAAATAGCCTGTGGGCCCCGCCTAGTGTAGATGCTTAATTTTCACTAGGATCGTCATCTTGTTGAATCTCAACACTCCCTCTCAACAAGAAATGGATTATCCTAAACCCTAATCCTATCTCTATGGTATTCAAATTTGCACCTGGTGAGTGCCTTCATCAAGATATCTGCATCTTGATCTTTCGTAGGAATGTACTAAAGCAACATGATCTTCCGCTGCACACAATCTCTAATACAATGATACCGAATATCTATATTCTTAGATCTATCATGAAACACAGGATTTATCAAGAGTTTAATGCAGCTCTGATTATCAAAATGAATCATTGTAGGATCTAAATGAGAACCAAACAAACCAACCAGGATCTTTCTCATCCAGATAGCCTCACATGCAGCTCGACTTTCTGCCATGTATTTATCTTTCGCTGACCTGAGTGCCATAGATCTCTATTCCTTGTTGAACCAAGAAAAAGTTGTACATCCGATACTGAAGACCCCTCCTGATGTGCTCTTTCTGTCCATTGGGCTGCCTATCCAATCTGCATTCGTGAAGCTATGCAACTTCACCTCATCTATCTGTTTGTACCATACACCATACTAAGATGTGCCCTTGAGATATCTCAAGACATGCTTTCCTGCCTTCCAAAAGAGCTTGGTAGGCTTAACCATCGCTTGACTAAGTTGGTTCACCACATAGCATATGTTTGGTCTTGTATTAACTAAATACATGAGAAAACCCACCAACTGTCAATAGACAATAGCATCCACTAACTCTCCAGATGTAGCGTCCTCTTTCCTCCAGTTTCCTAGAAGAGGAGTATCCATGGGTTTGCATCCCTCCATGTGAAACTTACCTAGTATCTCCCTTGCATACTTGCCTTGAGACACAAAAATTTCACCATCTCGTCGCCATATTTCCAATCCAAGAAAATAATGAAGGAGGCCCATATGCTTCATCTCGAACACCTTTGTAAGGTCCTCCTTGCATGAGTGTATCAGCTTCTCATCACTAGTCAGTATTAAATCATCAACATAAATAACAATGATTAAAAGCTTACCCTCCACAATCTGGTATAGGTTGCATCCGCCTCACTCTTGGTGAAGCCAATTCCAGTGAAATAGCTGTCGATACATGTACCAAGCATGGGGTGCTTGCTTCATCCCATAAAATGCTCTTTTGAGTGTGCACACATGCAACTCACTGCTAAAGATCTCAAATCCTTCAGGCTGCTCAATGTAAATTTCTTCCTGAATGATACCATTAAGGAACGCAGTCTTCACATCCATATGATCAATGTGCCAACCCATCTACGCTGAGAGAGCAAGGATGGTCCTTATGGAAGAATACCATGCGACAGGTGCAAAGGTTTCTTCATAATCAATCCCCTCGATCTGTGAGAAGCCTTGAGCCACAAATCTAGCCGTGTATTTCTCAACACTCCCATCAACAACTTGCTTTACCTTGTAGATCCATCTTGAACCTACCACTGATTTATCAACCGGCCTTGGAACAATTTCCTTAGCACTGTTTCTAAAAATGGAGTCATACTCCTCCACTATTGCATCTACCCATGTGGGCTCCTGCAGTTCTTCCTGAAAGGAATATGGCTCAGTCACGATACATTTTCTCATGAGATCCATGTATCTAGTGAATCGGTCAGGAGACTTTCTCTATTTGTGTTCTGAAGTAGGAACTCCTACATTCAGCGCCGCATCAAGCTTCAGCCTCTCAGCTTCTGTGGTATGCCTTCTGTCAGTTCTGATGTTTGGCTCTGCGTGAGTGGACTCCTCCACTCCATGAACCTCCTCTGCATGCAAGTCTAGCTCCCTCTCAAGAGAAAAATTCATGGCTTTCTCCTCATTGAATTTTATATCCCGTCGCATCACAGTCATTCGATTGTTTGGAAAATACACACGATATTTATGGGGTGTTTCTGTGTCCCCAAAAATATCCCAACTTCAGCATTCAGCTCCAGCTTCTTCCTGACATTCTTGATCACATGCACATAAACATATGAGCCAAAAATCTTTAAATGAGAGACATCCGGTTTCTTACCAGTAAAAGCTTCTTCAGGTGTACTCATGCTAAGTACCCTATGAGGACAACGGTTTTGCACATAAACTGTAATGTTGCATGCTTCTGCCCACAAATGCATTGGTAGGCCCTGATCATGCAACATTTCTCGTGTAGCACCCACGATCATTATGTTCTTCCTCTCTGCAACCCCATTTTGTTGTGGGTTATGAGGTGCTATGAGTTCTCTTCGGATTCCTTCTTTTCTACAAAATTATTTGAATTGGTTCGAGATATATTCTCCACCATTATCACTTCACAAAGCCTTCACTTTCTTCCCTGATTCTTTCTCCACCAATGCTTTAAACTCACAGAAATTTGAGAATGCTCGATCCTTCTTCTGCATGAAGTAGATCCAGCATTTACGAGAAAATTCATCAACAAAAATAAAATAATACCTATGTTTTGTTGTTGAAGCAACCGAGAATGGTCCACATACATCTGTGTAAACTCTCTCCAGGATCACCGAAGCACGGTTCCCCTTTTCATGAAAGGTGGATATTGCATACTTCCCCATGGTGCAACCCTTGCACTGATCTAATTGAGCAAGTGTTCCCATTGGAAGTATAGTAGATATTTGTTGCATAACTTTCAAAGCTCCATGATGACTCGAATCCCTATCCTCTTGGCTTGACCTGTTTTTTTATGTCACAGGAAAGCTTTTCCATCGCTAAAAACAACATCATAGCCTCTGTCCTCCAACATCGCGACTAAGACCAAATTTTTCCTCAGACCTAGAACATGCATAACATCTTTCAAAATAAATGGTTTACCTAAATCCCTCTCAAAGGTAATGGTACCAATTTCGGTCACAATGTATCGCCCATCGTCGCCCATCTCTATACGAATTTGGAGATCTTTCTCCTCCAAGTCACTGAAAATCTCTGTATCTCCCGTCATGTGGAAGGAAGCACCACTATCAAGATACCACACCAATACCATTGCACTTGAACCAAGCATGCGATCAAAGAGAAATAAAGTTCAAATTGCGAGGCAAGGGCCTCACCAGCAGCAGCTCCAACAGCCTTCTTGTTCTTCTTTTTCTGTGGGCAGTTAGTGGCGAGATGCCCATGTTCGTGACAGTGAAAACACTTCATTTTGGACAAATCCAACTTATTTCCTTTAGCCTCGAATTTTGAGTGGAATTTATTCCCCTTGACTTTCCTTGTCTTCATAGCCAAAGCGCAATCCTCTTCATCTTCATGCTTTGATGAAGAGCCATCTATGGTGTTCTGCCTGAACTCCTCCTACATTAGATCCGACCACAGTCGTTCCCAATCCGACAGTTTTTCTCATCCACTGACAGAGTCTTGATAATTGTGCCAACACTTACGAAGTCCCAAGAGAGCCAAGCTCACCAAATCATCATCAGCAACCGTGATTCCCACACTCCCTAGTTCATCCCGACATTGGAAAAACTTTGTGAGATACTTAGGAATATTGTCACCCTTCTCCATCTTGAACTTTCTGAGTTTATCCTTCAGCGCCAACTTCCTATGGTCGTTGTTGCTTTGGAAAAGATATTTCAAAGAATTCAACATAGGGAATGGAGTGGCTTTTCCACAAAGGCTTGAGACAATATGGTCTCGCACACCTTCCAACAGAATTCTTCTTGTCTTTGCTACTTTCTTTTGTCATGTGTCAAGTAGTGCAGCATCCATCGAAGTGGGCTTAGGAACATCACTGTCAATGAATTCCTTCAAGCCATTATCTTCAAGCACCGCCTCCATCCTGTCATTCCATGCAATGTAGTTCGAGCTACCCTTGAGTGCATACTCTAGCCACAAACCATTGAAATCCATTTCGATGTTTAGTCAACTGTCGCACCAAGAAATTCTTGCAGCAAATTCGAATAGTTTCCACCAACAAACTTAGCTATTGCTTCAATTTTGAAATCTTATTTGCTCCGATACCATGTATAAATTTTAATACAATTATGTATTTCCTGGATTCTCCTAATCTAACAATTGAATTCCACTGTTAAATACAAGATCGTTCTACTTAAATCTTTGTGGAAATTTAATCACCAATTGCAAACACATGAAGGAAGATCAATCACACATAACACAGATGTTTTTACCAGGAAAGCATAAAGCCAAAAACCCCACTATCATATATTATGTATATATCATGGATCATGAAACAATGTCATACAAAACTCTAATCCAAGAGCTCTAATTATAATATACAATTGTCTCACACTGTCATGCAGAAATTTGTATATTCATGCACTAATTTCCTGCCTCCTGACAGCCTGCCTCCACTATGCAATCCCTGCTGATCACAAGCCTTGAATGAATTTGATCTTGCCTTGCCTTGACTGTGCAATCCTCATTGGCATCTCCAATGTGTGTGTGGTTGCAACTGAGCACCCACTAATGTCACAACAGATAGTCAAACTGTCCCTTTCACCTGCCTCTCAACTAGTTCTCCACTAGATCTGACATGCATGTAGTTAACAGTAGTATTTCTTCAGTTGCATGTAATACCACTCCTTGTGAATTAATTAAATAACTCATTCATTGATCTCTCACTAGTCTATCTTTCGTTATAACCAGTTACAACTAGCACAACTGAGTTTAACTCACTTAACTGAGTTAAACTAATTTACAACTCACATAACTACACATCCAACTCTGTTACAACTTCGAATCACTCAGTTATAACTAATTCCACTTGCATGTCCCACCAAAAAACCTTAGAACTCAAAATTCCTACATTCAACTGGTTTTCCACATCCGTTAACTGAAATCAAATGCTTCAAGGGAATAGATTATTATTTATTGTCTAATTATTATTAAGAGATAATAATAATCAACATGCATTCTATTTTTAGACATGCGATTTATAAATAGAATTTTCTCAACCATCTATAAATAGACTCCCACTATAAATAGAATTTTCTCAACATTCTAAAAATAGACATACGCCTAAAAATAGCCTGCAGGCCCCACCTAGTGTAGGTGCTTAATTTTCACTAGGATCATCATCTTGTTGAATCTCAACACCATAGGGAGCCATATTTTAGATTGAACATAAATGAAATGGATAAAGATCACCCATGAGGAACCATGGTGAGTATTGCACCAAAATAAAATGAATGGAGGTCAGCATCACATATGTTATGCTTGGGTTATATGTAGTGATCATATTTGACCATGTCAGTTCATTCCTTGACTATGCTAATCTTATAGAATGAGGTGATTATTGACTTTGTTCATTATGCATGAGTTGAATGATAAGAATTAACTCCATTTATTGTTTATGTAATATCCAAAATTTTGATTTTCAACATTAGAGACGATTTTTGGGAGAGGACGAAATTCCGACGTTGGGATTTAGGATGAAAAAGGGAAATTGCAGCTCAAGCGGAATGTGGGGGCCCAAGAGAGAGAAATTTGACCCAAGGAGGGAACTCACACTCTTGGAAGAGAGAGAAAACATAAGGAAGTGTGAATTAAGAGAGAGAGAGATGACGATAAGGAGAGAAGAGGCCAAAAAATTATAAATATAACTTGGGGGCCTCACTTTTGGCATCTTTTGTCATTTTACAATTTCAACAGTAGTTCCTTGGGAATTTTTAGGGTCGAGAGTGTTGCGTTTTGGAGGATCAAATTTATCTATTCGAGGTTGTGGGAAGGGGTTTACTGGCAACCTTTGTGCACTTGCAGAGATTCAAAATTTGGGGAGCATTTGAGTTGGGATCTGCTTGGTGATTGAAGGGAGAAATTTGAAAGGATTAGGGAGGATTTCTTGGAGGGAGATTTGGGCCAAATTCAATAGTATCTGAATTGTAGGGTGTTTTCTAGCCAAATTGATCAGTTTACACATGTTGGGGGTCACTGGGGGTTGAAGGATTCAACCCAAACCCTTTCTTGGTTTTTGTGGGTTTGGTGAGACAAGGATAGAATTAATTTTATAGAATTTTCTTAGAAATTCTAAGGGATAAAATCCTAGTTCCATTTAGTAGTTAACAGTAGAAAATGTTGGAGGAGGGCGTAATTTACCGTGGGACTATTTCCACCACTTGGGTCTATGAGATATTTTTGGTTTTTGTTCGCGCTGATGTGTAAAGCCTACATTCATCTAAACTTAAAATAAATTGAAAAGAAAAACATGCATTTGCATATAGGGATTGTGAGTGCTCCATAGGAATAGTTTAGGGAATTTTCATTTAGATGTGCTCATTGTTGATTGTATACAATCTGATTGCTCTATTCCTTGTAGCTAATTTTTCATTGTCGAAAATAAAATAGAAATGAATGCTTATAATTTTAATTGCATTGTAGGAATGTCAAATACATCTCGCGGTGAACCTGAAAGACAAACTTATAAACAAGATCAACTTAAAATTTATCTAAATTAATCTAAGGGAGCATTATCACTTAACGATAACATTTAGAGGTCTAGGCTAGAGATGTGTTCTGGTGTCGTTAAACATATCAGTTGTCGTTAATTGTCAATGATACATCTAAAGTGTGATACCTCATTCCACGTAATTAAGTATATCAGAGCTCGTCCACGTACGTTTGGGTATATCGGGCAGTGTTCTAGTATGAAAAGTATAAGAGGATTCTCTCACCATGTCATTTCACATTAGACAATGCTAATACAGATTGGACCTCCATGTACCATCAAGTATATTTTGGAGGACAACATTAGGTTGCTTACCATCCATAGGTAACCAAGTCGGCTGCCTTGTACATTGTGATACACCGAACACATCATTCAGGGAGATTGCCTGCACATACATAATTCATTGGTTTACTATGGCAATATATTGTAGTTCATAGTTACTTGGTAAAAAAAATTCCTAGCATTACCCTCTTTTTGTTTATTTGTTTTTGTATTAAAATCAATCAGCAATCGTGGAAGAAGATCAACCCTTTCCCCGTCATTCGCTTAGGACAATGAATAAACCACATTTACCACTATAAGCTACACTTAGTAGGCGAAGTCGAGCTCGTCCTACTGAGTCCGGTACCTCTGGAACCTTTGGTGCTACATCTTCATCTAATTTACCAGGGTCATTTAATCCTTTAAGTACTGAGTCTCGACTCGTTTCGAACGATCTGATTTATTTGCTAATGTCGAGACAGAACCCTCATGGTTACTTGAGGACACTGAAAGTCAATCCAGTGAAATGTTAAATCCAGAACCCAAGCTTGTTCAATTGGAATTCAATCCGGAACCCATTGTTCTTTTACCAGAAAATATTGATCCTGAAGTTGAACAACAAGAAGTTGTTCCTGTGCAACTGTATTATCCTCAGTCATCTGTAACCGTTGAGTCTTCCTCTTTACCGTAGAGTTTACCTCCTAAAATTTATCTCCGGCTTGACGATGAAGTACTTCCACCTGGTTTGATTTCAATAGAGGAAGAACTTTAGGAAGAGACAACCCCTTCATCTTCCACTCATTTTGGTTTAGGGCTTCATTTGTATATGTCTTTTCCTCATTTGACCTACTTTGCTCCTGTTGATCTTGTTCACTCTCAAGTTCTCGTAGATTCGTTAGATTATTTGTTGGGTTATTTAACCATAGCTGAGACAACATCCCAAATTATACCATCTGTTACAGTTGCGACAACATATATTGTTGCTTCATCTTCAATATTTTCTACGATGCCCTAGTCTCATATTTATGGTGGTCCGTTTGTCCCACTGGGTTACCAGGATTTAAATGGAAACTACTCTAGTGTCTCCTCTAGTCCATGGAATTCACCCATGTCATCATCTGGAATTTTATCTAGTTCCTCTCTTACGATTACCGAACGACCTAATACTTTATTGACATCATTATCTCAATATCGGGTTGGTCCATCCAATTATCGTCCATCTTATCGAGTATCTAATGGATTCCCATCATATGAAAGTCAATATGTGAAATATCCTTATACTCCATATCCTAGGGGGCAACAGATGTTCGAGCCATATGGTAGTACTCCTTCGTTTTTAGGTCAATCTTACGTTGGAATGTCTATTTTTCAATGGAAACCTACTTTTCCTGTTCATACGCAAAAGGTTGTGTATCAATATCAACCAGTTCAACTTGTTGCATCTGTAACTACTACGCCTGTTATTACTTCTATGGTTGTTGCTTAGTCTGCTCAAGCGGGTCCTTTAACCTCTAACCCTCAAGTTTCGAGTCTACAGACTCTGTCTTCCCGGGATGGTATTAAAAAACCATATGTATCGGGAATTTCAAAACCATAGGCTAATTTACCTTTGTCACAGGCTTCTGCTGGTCCTGTCTATTAATAATCTGGTCCAAATTATCCTGGCGGGCAACAGTTTTATCAAATCCCATGGCAGACACAACAACCATTCCAATATTTTCAAGCTTATCCAAGTCCTGTTCAACAAGCCTATCAAGGTTTTGGTCAACAAACTTACCCCTATCTGGGTTACCAACAACATAATCCTTTTGTTGGTACACAACGGCCTATTGCCCAGGAAATTCCATCTTATCCTGGTTATGCTCAACCTGATCTAAATTGATAGTTTCCATGTGTTGCAACATTAGAGTTACCTAATTTAAACCAGCTCACTAATGATCCCATTCATTATTTACCTTGGTGGCCGGTGATTCCTCATAAATTACCCTCTGACATTCCAAAATTCAATGGAAATTCTAGAGAAGATTTGTCTACACATGTTATGACTTATCATTTATGGTGTTCATCAAATTCCTTGAATGATGATTCTATTAGACTGTGTCTTTTCCAGTGAATGCTTACTGGTTTAGCTGCAAAGTGGTACATTGAATTACCACGACCTTCTTTTGATAACTTTACAACTTTAGCCACTACCTTTTTAACCCGCTTCCAGTCACCCATCAGATATGAAACTGGAACGAAAATTTTGACCATCTTTAAACAGACCACTGCTACTCATATATGAGATCATATAAATGAGTGGCGTCATCATCATCGAATGGTTAAAACATTTGTTCCTGATCAGATTTTAGCTGTGTGGTTTATAAAGTCCTTGTTGCCATCTGTCACCGAGGATGTGGCCAAAGGTAGTGTTGTCACTGAAGAGAAAGTAATTTCTCATGCCCAAAATCTAGATTTGATTTACACTCAGTCTGGCACGCTCTATGAAAATATTCTGAATGCGTTGCAACCAAATTTTACTGTTCCTCCTTCTCCATCTGTTAAGGACATTCATGTCGGCGATGGTGTGATTGGTTCTACTAGCACTCCACCAGCAAGTCAACCATCTGGTTCTACACTTTCTGTTTCAAAACAAAACCGTATTGCATCTGATCCTACGTCTTCTTTTGAAATAAATTTCGTGTCATCTGACAAAGGAAAAAGTGACAAGTAACTCGAAAGTAAGTAGAAGGGGAAAGATAATAAGAAATAAAATTCACCCCCACAGGAAAAATCATTTGATTCATCTGGTTCTTTTCAGAAACCCCGTTACCCTTGTTTGATATGTAATGAGGAGCATTTTATGCGAGATTTTCCTCACCGCTCAAAATTCTCAAAGCTTCTTAAGCCTTCTACCGCATCTGCAGTGTTAACAAATCCTCTTCCAAACCTAGAAACACATATGGTTGCTATGGATCCCGATTCTAGTTCGCAAGTGCTTATGTTATCCACCATTAAGCCCAAAACTGATGTTTTGGTGTCTACTCGAAGTAAATATTATAGAAACCTGTAATCATCGTCGAATGGTTAGGCTACAGATCAACCTAGCACTTTGACTTCAACTTCATCTAACTTGGCTCCACCGCCTATCATTCCAGAGTTAACAAAAAAGTCGCCGAAGGGAGTTGTTCATAAATCGACTTTCAACCCTCGAGCTCGTGCAACTCAAAATTATAACATAGTCGAATATTTGGCTCAGTTACCTTCTACTATGTCAACGCTTGAGGTTCTTCAGAATTGTCCCTCCTAAAAGTAGGCTTTGTTGTCGGCGATAGGTGGAATTGATCCAACATATTCAAATCTTGTATTCTTTAATCATGCGGGCTATGTGCCACAATCACCAGCACAGTTAGCATTCTTGATTGAAGTACATTTCCCGAATCACCTCATTCATCAGACTATCATTGATGAAGGCGCATCTACTTATATCATGTCTATGAGTTGCTGGAAGTCACTTGGCTCGCCGAATTTATCAAAATCACCTACGACGTTGAAAGATTTTGACGATCATACATATAAGCCTTGTGTAATTCTTAGTAACCTACAAGTCGAACTAGGGGGGAAATCAGTTATTATTGAAGTTGAGGTCATTGATGGACCCCTTGACCATAATATATTACTTGGAAGATGGTGGGTTTACGCTATGGCTATAGTATCTACTTACTTTCGTATGGTCATCCTCCCCCATAAGGGAAGCATCACAGTCATTGATCAACTATCTTTCTTCGCCTCTGGTTCCTAGGCAACTGGAAGCGTTCTGATTGTTCACGGACCCCCACCATCTCTTTAGAACATTGGTGTAGGAATATTTAAGGATTCTTCCCTAATGGGCACCTTTTCGTTACCATCGCCTGCGATATCAACGAAAATCACAAATATAGAGACCTGCAATATGATATCTTCCTCTTCATCTTACTTAAGGAAGATTCCCAATGATTCCTAAATAGATAGGTTGGGCAACATCGTGCTAGTATAAGTCCAATTGAGCTAGCATAGCAATCAATATTTTTGGCTTATGCAGCTAATTCAAATCCTTTGTCGTCGACTATTTGGGTTGATTATTCTTTGGATTATGGTACTTCTTCTGATCCTTTTTCACGTGGATTCTCAACCGATGAGAGCATTATGGAAACCATTATGCCGGAAGAAGAACCATGGGAAGATTCACATCAACAACCCCATATTCCAGATGACAATGAATATAATCCGACTGAACTATATCACCCTACAGTCGTTTATTTCTTGACGAATTCTATTTCTATCCACACCGTCGATTCTGAGCGAAACCCATCAAATATCGAAGAAAATATTTCTATCGATATTTCAACCAAAACTGGCATTGTAGAAAACATTCATGTCAGTGCGTCTTGTTCTCCATTTGAACTTGACACTTACCACGCTCTTTTTCATGAATTCCGAGATGTATTTGCTTGGTCATATGAGGAAATTCCAGGCATCGACTCTAGCATTGTTGAACACAAGATTAAAATGTGTGGAGAACCTACATTTAATTTTGCAAAATTTTTGGAGTATATTTGAGGGCCAAAACCTCAGTGCACCTACAACAGCAGTGGCAGTGATTTTCTGGGCTAGCGCAGAATCATGGTAGGGAGCTCATCTGGCATTTGGGAAGCTTGATAATCATCTGGGTCTGGATTTGCTTGTTGTATCAAGCCAATGTTCCTATTTCCATACTCATTTGTACTCCATTTTGCTCAGAAATAAATAAATTGGCTCAGAGTTTTGGTGCATTTCTTCTTGTGTTGTGATTTTATGTGTATGTGTTGAATTTCCTAGTTGTTGTTATAGTGCATATTTATGTTATTCACTTAATATTTCCATTAGGAATATTACAGTTTAATAATTAATTAACAATTAAAGATGTGTGGTGAGCTCTTAAGTTGTTACTATATTAAAGTTCAATTTGTACCATTATGACATTGGCTACATACTCATAAATTGTAAATGAACATTCAATGGTTTCTCAAAGTGTTATGATCCCTATCAATGCATGCAATAGTTATTTAAGTAGACAATGTATTTACAAATTAATGAAATTTAGTGTACATTTCGTGTTTACATTTCATGGTATCATTATTTAAATAGTTGAAATGTTTTACTAGCTTTTTGTTAAGATCCTCAAGAACATATAAGGCATCATCTTTAGTTTTTTAGTTGCTTAAGTGTTGTCATTTTTATTTGTATGCTATGATGCTTATGACTTAATTCTATAATTTAGTAAACATCATTCTTTATTTATTATTATTATTATTAATTTTTTGTGTTAATTGATTTGTTTGTTTGAGCTTTTACTATTGCATTACTAATAATTGAGAGCATCCTTTTGCTCCAACAAAATGATCAACTTACACGGGAAGATTGATCTATTCAATGTAGTGAATCATAATGCAATCATGAGTACTTAATATTTTTTATTTTCCATTAATGTTATCACCATTGTTATTAATTGAATTACACAAGCTCTTTCATATGTCATACATCTTATTTCTTTAAAGAGTTAAGAGGAATTGAGAAAGGTGAAATGTGATAAATGACTAATAAATGTAAATAAGAATATAATAAGCATCAAAACAATTATTTTATGGTATATCTCAAATTGCTAAAACTAGCAATTGCACCACATGTTGCAAAAGAAACGATGTAAAGCAATAGCATAAAAAAGAATAGTCCAGAATAAAGAGGATGTGATATGTGATGCAATTTAATTGAATATTTAAACTATAAATGTAAATTATTTTATTTTATTTTAAGTATATCACCATAGAGTTCATGCAAAGTAGCATAAAAAAGAATAGCCCACAATAAAGAGGATGTGATATATTATGCAATTTAATTGAATATTTAAATTATAAATATCAATTATTTTATTTTATTTTAAATATATGACCATAGAGTTCATGCAATCATCATCATGTTGAGAGTAGATCATGGTGTACTATAATGATATTCATTTGTTATCTACCAAAACCATATTATATCTTATCTATAAACCTTCAAATACATTAATATAAAAAATTAGTATATTAAATAAACAACTTAAAAAAAAATCAATAGGATTTATTTTAATGGAAAATATTGTAATTATAAATTATTAAATCTATATAATTTGAATATCATATAATTTTAAACTAAAACCTACCAAAATAAGATAGTAAACATTTAAAAAAATGAGTTGGACAAGATCATACTCACTAAGAAATGAAAAATATGTAAGAGAACATGGATTGAACCATGTGAATAACCACTCTAAGGGATCGCTCTAAACTACAACCTACCAAAATAGAGTTCATGCAATCATCATCATGTTTACAGTAGATCATGGTGTACTACAATGATATTCATTTGTTATCTACCAAAACCATATTATATCCTATCTATAAACCTTCAAATACATTAATATAAAAAATTAAGATACTAAATAGACAATTAAAAAAAAAATCAATCAAATTTATTTTAATGGAAAATATTGTAATTATAAATTATTAAATCTATATAATTTGAATATCATATAATTTTAAACTAAAACCTACCAAAATAAGATAGTAAACATTTAAAAAAATGAGTTGGACAAGATCATACTCACTAAGAAATGAAAAATATGTAAGAGAACATGGATTGAACCATGTGAATAACCACTCTAAGGGATCGCTCTAAACTACAACCTACCAAAATAGAGTTCATGCAATCATCATCATGTTTACAGTAGATCATGGTGTACTATAATGATATTAATTTGTTATCTACCAAATCCATATTATATCCTATCTATAAACCTTCAAATACATTAATATAAAAAATTAAGATACTAAATAGACAATTAAAAAAAATCAATCAAATTTATTTTAATGGAAAAAATTGTAATTATAAATTATTAAATCTATATAATTTGAATATCATATAATTTTAAACTAAAACCTACCAAAATAAGATAGTAAACATTTACAAAAATGAGTTGGACAAGATCATACAAACTAAGAAATGAAAAATATGTAAGAGAACATGGATTGAACCATGTGAATAACCACTCTAAGGGATTGCTCTAAACTACAACCTACCAAAATAGAGTTCATGCAATCATCATCATGTTGAGAGTAGATCATGGTGTACTATAATGATATTCATTTGTTATCTACCAAAACCATATTATATCCTGTCTATAAATGTTCAAATACATTAATATAAAAAATTAAGATACTAAATAGACAATTAAAAAAAAATCAATCAAATTTATTTTAATGGAAAATATTGTAATTATAAATTATTAAATCTATATAATTTGAATATCATATAATTTTAAACTAAAACCTACCAAAATAAGATAGTAAACATTTACAAAAATGAGTTGGACAAGATCATACTCACTAAGAAATGAAAAATATGTAAGAGAACATGGATTGAACCATGTGAATAACCACTCCAAGGGATTGCTCTAAACTACAACCTACCAAAATAAAAAATAGTAAATGTCTCATATTTCTTTCAAGAGGTAAGAAACTATATCCTTGAAATAGAAGCTATATTTTTTAAACTTCAAGAGACACTATATCATTGAAAATCCCTATATTGAAAATAGCACCATAAAGCCGTATTTGATGAATTTTTCTAAACTACAATCTACCAAAATCAGAAATAGTAAATGTTTAAGATTTTTTTGAAGAGATGAGAAACTATACCCTTATTCCAAAGTGCTTTTAAATTTGACTAAACTTCATATAATCTTAATGATAATAATTTATTAGTTCAACCAAACTAAACTTAATCACCAATTTTTTTATAGATATTTAACTATTTAAAATTACAAAATTTCCAAATAATAATCAAATTGTAACCAAATCCAAAAAAAAATATCTAGAAATATTAATACTTCTACCAAATGTCCTGGCCCAAATCTTGCGAGTACAATGGCAACGGTGTACGCGCCATCAATGTTGACTGACGGCCCTCACGTCAACTTGAGCAACAAAATAGTTTGGAAATTAGCCGTCACTCAATAAACACGTGCGTTTTGTCTGGGATTAACATTCACAGGGAAGAAAAAATCCTTCCCATGAAAGATCTTGCACAACTGTAGATATGAAAGATCTTGCACACTTGTAGATTTGTGTAGAGTTGAAATTTGATATAACTGTAGATTTGTGTAGAGTTGAAATTAGTTTATTCCAGAAGAAGAAGAAGATGATGTGCAGTATTTTTTTTTCAATTCAAATTATTTTTTTAATGATGTAAAGATGATGTGCAGTAGTTTTTTTAATTCAAATTATTTTATTTTTCTTTGTTTTAGATAGATATGTAGCTATATTTTTAAACATATTACAATATTTTTAGTCATGGTTTTCATATTATAGAAAAGAAATTAAAATTGATAAAAAATAACAACTATTCTACTCAATCATTACAATGAACAGATTACAACTTTTATAAAAGTAAAGTTCCGTTTATCAATGACAAATATCTTACTTTTGGAATAGAGACAACCTCTCAAAAAATTATCATAGTTAAATCCTACCCTTGGAATAGAGATAATCTCTCAAAAAAAATTATCATAAATGATTTTTCATAATCATTGACATTTTCAGTCTGTCCTCATGAACTCTAGATACTGCCCTGCAGGTTTCAATTTTACAAATAGACTTATATTTCGAAAGAACATGCTCTGTGAAATGATCCCGCGTGATTATAAATATCAAATATCTTTAGCAGGAAAAGTTATTTGCAGCCCACTTGAAAAAGATAGCGCGCTTAGATGTACCAACTATTTTGAATTTAAAGTTTTTGTGAACAGAGTATTATGTTTCTTTGACATGTAGAACGGAATGGGTCTAATTCAAATGAGAAACTGCAATAAGGTAGGACTGCGGTGATCTCCCATCAATGTCCAGATATCTTTTGTGCATTCAGCCACTTCGTTTTCGGAATATATATACGAGTGGAAATGCCTTCTTTGTGATAAACTGTCTGTTTCAATGTGAAACAAGGTTTAAAGAGGCAATTATTTCTAGCATTGACGGATATATACAGACATCTATGTAGGATGTTATGCTATTTGATTTCCTTAATGGATAATTTCTTATCCAATAAAAGATGCAGAGCATTGGGTATCAAAAAATAATGGAATGCTTACAAATCAGTTCTTTAATTTTATTAAAACCTTTTTTATTTACAATTTCTTAGAACGGTTTGCAATAGTTTATTTATTTTTCAATTCAGAAAACATCTTAATTTATAATCACATAAATACATAAATTAAATCTACATAGTTTATTTTTTAGAAAATAAAATTATTATTATTAGATTTAATTAATGAAAAAAAATATTCTTTAATATTTTAAAGAATATATATATATTTTTTAATTTAAAAATAAACTCTTTTATTTATTTATATATATTTATATTAATAGAATAAATGAGTGTCCATAGTTAGGTGTTCTTCGCCATTGACCATAAATCAACTTAATAAACTCTAAATAAGAATTATATTAACAAACAAGGGTTTTTTCCAAGTCTCATGCTGATGGCGATTACCAAAAGTTACAGATATTACAGTAACTGGATGGCGCATTAATAATATCTTCAAATGCTAACATAAGTATGGTCGTGAGCCTTCTTAATTAAATTACAAAATTTAGATGATACAGACTGCATTTGAATCATAACTCCATTAAAAGTCAAAATCGAACACGTAAACTTAAGCCGAAGGAGAATTAAATTTGAAATCCTAACCAAATTTTAAAATGCGGCTTGGCAAACCATAAGAGCTGGAACATTAGAACCTGGAAATCTAATAAATCTTGTAGCAGGTGGTCCTTCAAAAGCTAGAGGGGATAGCTCACTTGCTATTACCAAATAAATTCTACCATTAATTCAGTAAATAAATCGAGAGAAAACTTTTTAGGAAAGGAAAATAGAAGAAGGAGACCGATAACTTATTTCACACTTGATGCGGTGGGATAACACTAAATAAATACGAAAGTTTGTGCAGTGATTAAGAAGTTAGCAAAAAACCAGTAATTCACAGAGTTGAATTATAAGCATACGCATTGTCGTGCTCGAACGCCACAACCGTCCGTCAGCAAGAAGAGAACAATAGACTGGTATCTGTATCTCCGAATACATTTCAGACTCGTATACAGAAATCTTTTCTTCGCCCCGTGCGACCAACTACCGCCACAGAAGAGAACAAAACAAGAAGAGAACAATAGGTAAGAAAATTCGTTGATTTTTTCTATTTAACTAGTTAATAACCGTATTTAATCTAAAGGTGGAAATTCTTTGAATCGTCTAACACTAATATCACAAAGATACACAATTGTACACCCGTCATTTAGGAAAGTTGTTTTCATATAAAGACGCTTGCGTCGTAATTAAAATAAAAAGCAGAATTAACTAAGTTAAAAATTTATTTATTATTATTATTATTATTATTATTATTATTAATGAGGGAAATAATTAATATATAAGTTAAGACATATATTCTAAAAGAACATGTAAGAAGATTCACAAGGACAGTAGATTCTTAATATGTAAATAGGCTTTGTTACAAGACCATGGGCTAATACCATGGCTTATCATACCACATGCCTAAAAAACCATAACTCATTTCATATGACACTAGTTCACATAACATCTTTTTTAATTAATAAGACAAAAAAACATAACTACACTCTAACAAAAATATTCTATGGATTAAATCCCTACTATCGACCTCAAAATTATTATTGATAATAAAATTAAAATTCTAAAAATATCAACCTCAAAATTATTATTAATAATTAAATTAAAATTCTAAAATTCCTATTCCATACAGACAAACCTATAAACATAAAAAACCTTTTAATTGAATTTATGGTAAAACTTCTCTTTTTTTATTTTAATAATAATTAATTATTCATATACAATATATCTATTTTATCTATTACAAAATATAATATATTCATTTGATTAATATAATTATAGTCTCTTTATTTTATTTATTAAGTATTTACTCTCAACGTTATAATTCAATTCAATTGTATTGTTTTTAAACTTTGACGTTTCCAACTATTAGAATTTTTCAATGTGATAATGGCTTTTCCTATTCAATTTCTTCAATACAAATTCAAAGGTACAGCGCTGACTCATGAAGATGAAGAAGAAAACTTAACGTAACAATTCCAAAGATCGGTATTTTCACCACATTTAACTAGATATAACTCCATTCCATTCCACCACATTTACATAAGTGTATCACCACTCCATTGAATTGAATTTGGTGCAGCACTCTTACAAATATCATATCCCTATGCCGCATATTGTCTCTGTTTTCTCTACATTAAAAAATCGAAAAACAAAACAACCCCGCATCCAGCTTGTGGGTTTTGAACTTCACCGCATTTTTACACAAATTTTGAATTTTACACCTAAAAATATATATATATTCATATTCATTCTTATTTTTAATTATATGTTTATCAACTCAATTTAGATGTGAAGCTTTAGAATACTATGTTTACTAATGTTAATATGTTTAAATGTGAAGTTCTTTGTTTATTGTTTTTGTTTATCTCCTTTCCAGTGTTGGACATTAGATAAACCAACACTTCCCGTGTGTTTCGCAACATAGAATAACCGCCTCTCATGGATCCTTATCTCTAGTGATGTGATCGTTGATTAACACTAGCGGATTTTGGTCTAACGACAATCGTGATTCCCAACAAGTGGTATCAAAGCGTAGGTCACGAGTTTGATACACACCCGGCTTGCGTTGGGGGGATATTGTTGGACATTGGATAAAACAAAGCTCCCCTTGTGTGGCGCAAAATGGACTAATCGCCTCTCACGGATCCTTATCTCTAGCGATGTGATCATTGACTAACACTTTAGGGCTTTGGTCTAACGACAATCATGATTCCCAGCACTTCAACTGCTGCAACACTTGCCTTACATGCTCCAAGTGCTCCTCTTTGTTTTGGCTGAAAATTAAAATTTCATCCAAATACACTATAACAAATTTCCCCAAAAATGGTTTGAATACATCATTCATGAGCCACAAGAATGTGTTGGGAAATTTTCCAGCCCAAATGGCATAACCAACCATTCAAACAATACATCCTTCTTCTTGAAAGAAGTTTTCAACTCATCACCCTATCTGATATGCATTTGATGATAACCATTGTTAAGATCTATTTTTTTGAAATATGCAGCCCCATAAAACATTCTGTAATATCCTCCATCCTTGGAAAAGGAAATCGATACTTGATGGTAATCCTATTACTGGCTCTAGAATATGTACACATTCTCCATTCAACTATCTTCTTTGGAGTCAATATTGTTGGTACACCACATGGATTTAAAATTTCTCTTATCAATCATCTATCAAGCATCTCATATACCTGATTTTTTACTTCCTCATTCTCTATTGGCATCATCCTATAAGGTGCCTTGTTTGGTAAGCTTGATCAAGGAATCAATTCAATATGATGAGAAATACTTCTCATTGGAGGTAGTCCTTTTTGCAATTCATCAAGAAAAATCTCTTGGAATTCATCTAACAAGGATTTAATGTCTGTTGGTATGGGTCCTAATTTCACTTCCTTTGGCACAGTCTTTGGAATCAATGTTAAAAAAAAATCACCTTTTTTTCCTCATGTACGAAATCCTTGGTTTAACACAACATGATATTGTTGTTACACATGTTGGTACCTTGTTACATGAAGCAAATTCAAGGTGCAAATCTAAAAAAAATTCTTTCTCTAATACCACTTGATGCAACCTAGCTTTTGTAGTTTTCACAACATCTACAGAATATGGATCATTGTTACAAAGCACACATCCTAGGACATTTAAATTTGGCTATTAAATTAATTAATTCAAGGACTAAATAAAAAAGAAAAAACAAAGAGTAATTCAATTATGCTCATGAGAACACAAAAAATAATTTAAGTACTTTTATTTATTCAAAATGTTTTTTTACAGAAAAGAACACAAATATGAGAATAGATTCCTCGGAGTACTTGAAAGTCCCATGTTGTTACGTAGAAATAGCATGCACAACAACTAAACACACTTGCTAAGTTGTACATCAGGTAATCACACTCTCTAAAAATTGTGCAGTAGACAAACCAACACCAACATCCCAAGAGCAAGGAGCCTGAATGAACCAATAGAAAAAGAAAAAGCAAAAATACCCTTTTCTTATGTGTTCATCCAATTTATCTTCATGTTGTTGATCTATTCGTATCCCATTGAAACAAATCTCCTCCCCTGTTGCTAACTACTTCGCCTTCCATAAATGAGTCGATTGACTTCCTCTTAGTGCGCAAATGCAGTTGGGTTGTAACAACCCTCATAGCACATACAATAGTGGCTATCCTGAAAGACAATTCAACAATTGTCAACTTTGAGTATCACCACGCAACCTTCTAAGGACACTAAACTAGGATTTCCTATTTACATTGCAAAGTTTTGAAAGGTTGAATTCCTAAATAAAGGACTTATCTCCACTATGAATTGCGCAAGGCAAGCCGAGTGCGTATGCTGAAAATTGCCATGTTGATTGATTATTTCTCGAACTGGGCAGACAATGCAAGGTAGAAGACTCTTGTTAGAAGAGTACATTGCAATTGTTTCATGATTCCTTGGTGAATATACAATAGAAGATAGAGGGGTTTTGAGCAGCAAGATTTCCCTGAGAAAATATGTGTTGTGGTTTGATTTGCTTCTTTCTTTACTTGTTGTGATTGGCGATTGTGTTTATTTTCCGCAATTGATTTGTATAAAGATTCAATATTTTGCTTTAGTACATTTCTTGATTGGATTGAATCCATTGAAATATATATGTATAATTTCTACATGGTATCAGAGCGTAGGAAATCGCTATAATGGAGAAGAAATTGAGTTTGTGACTGAATAGCATTCGAATTTGCAAAAGTATTCTTTGGTATGACAGTGGATCAAAACGGCTTTCAATGGCTTGAGATTGGACTATGCACTCGAGGGAAACTCTAATTATATTGCATGAAAAGACAAGATGGAGGTAGTTCTGGAGGACAACGAGTTGAAAGAATTCATTGATAATGACAGTCCCAAACCCGCAGCAGCAGATGTCGCTCTTCTTGATGCTTGGCAAAATAAGGTTGCAAAGGCAAGGAGGATCTTATTGGAGGGAGTATGAGACCACATTTTCTCAAGTCTCCATGGAATAGCGACTCCATATGCAATTTGAAAGGCTTTGACAGATACTGTTTCAGAGTAGCAGTGATCATAGAAATTGGCACTAAAGAACAAGCTCAAGAAAATCAAAATGGAGAAAGGCGACACTATTCTGAAATATTTAACCAAGTTTGTCCAATGTTGATATGAGCTTGGGAGCTTCGTAATTACTGTCACGGATGATGACTTGGTGAGCCTAGCTCTTCTAAACCTTTCCAAGAGTTGGCATAGTTATCATGACTCTATCAATGGGAGGGAGAAACTGCCAAATTGGGAACGACTTTGGTCGGATTTAGTGCAAGAATAATTCAGGTGGAATACCAGGGATGGATCTTCATCTAAGACAGATGATGAAAAAAATTGCACCTTGGATGGTAAGGTGAAGAAGGGGAAGGGAAAGAAATCTTATTCCAAATCTGAGTCCAGAAAAGAAGGCAACAAGCACAACATGTCCAGAGAGAAGTATTTTCATGGTCATGAGCATGGAAATTATGTCACTAATTGTCCACAAAAGAAGAAGAAAAAGAAGGCTTTAGGATCTGCAGCTAGTGAGGTTTTGGCCTCGCAATTTGAGTTGGACTTCTCGCTCATTGCATGCATGGTGTCAAGTGCGATGGGATTAGTGTGGTACTTGGATAGTGGTGCATTTTTCCACATGACAGGAGACAAAGAACTTTTCAGTATCTTGGAGGAGAAGGACCTCCAGATTCATATTGAAATGGGTGATGACGGGAGGTACAGTGCTACCGAGATTGGTACAGTTACCTTCTAGAGACAGTAAGGTAAACCCTTCTTATTAAGAGATGTAATGCATGTACCAAGCTTGAAAAATAATTTAGTTTCAATTGCAATGTTGGAGGATAAAGGTTATGATGTGATTTTCTGTGAAGGGAAAGATTTCCTTCGACAAAAAGCCACAGGAAAAGCCAACAAGATTGGGATTCGTGTGAAGAATATCTATAAACTTGATGTAGATGGCTGTGTAGCATTGATGGGTAAGGCAGACAAAGTGGTGAGCCGGGATGAGGGTGAGTTATGGCACAAGAGATTGGGCCATCTACACCACGGTGCCTTGAAGGTCATGCAACAGATTTCTGTGAGGCTTCCAAAGGGTACTCTTGCATAGATAGACACATGCAAGGGATGTACCATGGTGAAGTATGCAAAGGCCGCTTTTCATAAGAAGGAAAACCGAGAAATGAAAATACTTGAGAGATTTCACTCAGACATGTGTGGACCATTCTCTACAGTTTCAACAACAAAGCACAGGTATTATGTGATATTTGTTGATGATTTTTCTAGAAAGTGTTGGATGTACTTCATGCAGAAGAAAGATCAAACGTTCTCAAAATTTTGTGAGTTCAAAGCACTGGTGGAGAAATATATGGGGAAGCATGTGAAGGCTCTTAGGAGTCACAATGGTGGTGAGTACATCTCCAATGAATTCAAGAACTTATGTAGCAAAGAAGGAATTCAGAGAGAGTTTATTACGCCTCATAACCCACAACCTAATGGGGTCGCAGAAATAAATAACAAAACAATTGTGGGCGTGACATGAGCGATGTTGCATGATCAGGGCCTACCGTTGCATCTATGGGCAGAGGCATGCAACAGAGAAATCTTTGTGCAAAATTATAGTCCTCATCGGATACTTTCCATGAGTACACCATATGAGGATTTTTCTGGTAAGAAACCTGATGTTTCATATTTTAAAATTTTTGGCTCATCTGTCTATTTCCATGTGACCAAATATTCTAGGAAGAAGCTTGAACCAACAACTTAGATTGGGATATTTATGGGGTACACTGATACTCCCCATAACTATTGGGTGTATTTTCCAAAAAACAGGATGACTATTGTGAGACGAGATATAAAATTTGATGAGGAGAAAGCCATGCGATTGTCCCTTGAGAGGGAGCTGGATTTGCATGCAGATGAGGAACTCTTGGTTCCAAAGGATGAACCTCAAGATGTGGAGCAGCCACATGCAGAGTATCATGGAGTGGTAGAAAACACTCATGCAAAGACATCCACCAGACATGGTAGAAGGCACACCACAAAATTTGATAGATTGAGACTTGATGCGGTAGAACATGTAGGAGCCCCTACTTCATTGCACAGACAAAGAAAGTCTCCAGACAGGTTTACTAGATACATGGCTCTTATGAGAAAGTGTATTGTGACAGAACATCCTTCTTTGAGGAAGCAGTGCAGCAACCAATTTGGATTGACTCAATGGTTAAGGAATATGAATCCATCGTCAAGAACAATGCATGGGAAGTTGTCCCAAGACTGGTCAGAAAATCAATGGTTGGATCTAGATGGATCTATAAGGTGAAGTAGGCAGCAGATGGGAGTGTAGAGAAGTACAAGGCTAGGTTTGTAGCCCTGTTATTCTCACAAGTTGAGATGATTGACTATGAGCACTGATTGCGAGATACTCATCAATTAGATCTATCCTTGCCATCTCAACACAGATGGGATGACAGATACATCAGATGGATGTGAAAATTGTGCTTCTCAATGGAGTTATTGAGGAAGAAATGTACATAGAGCAGCCATAAGGTTTTGAGATCTTTGACAGTGATTCACATGTGTAGACTCAAGAGGGAACTGTATGGGCTGAAGCAAGAACCTCGATCTTGGTACACTAGGATTGATAGCTATTTCACCGGGTTGGGCTTCATGAAGAGTGAAGCGGATGCAAACCTATACTAGATTGTGGTTGATGGTAAGATATTGATTATCGTAATTTATGTTGATAATCTAGTTTTGACAGGTGATGAGTAGCTCATAATTTCTTGCAAGGAGGATCTTACAAGAGAGTTTGAGATGAAAGACATGGGGCTCCTTCACTATTTCCTTGGTTTGGAAATATGGCAGTGGGATGGTGAGCTATTTGTTTCTCAAGGAAAGTATTCCAAATAGATATTGAGTAAGTTTCACATGGAGGTCTGTAAACCCATGGGGACTCCTCTTCCAGGAAACTGGAGGAAGGAGGATGCTACTTTAGGTGAGGTAGTGGATGCTACTGTTTACAGGGAGATTGTGGGTTCATTGATTTACTTGGTGAACACTAGACTAGACATTTGCTACGTAGTTAACCACCTGAGTCAAGATATGGTTAAGCCAACCAAGATCTTTTGGAAGGTAGGGAAGCATGTCTTAAGATATCTCAGGGGCACTATAGAGTATGGATTATGGTACAAACAAATAGAGGGAGTGAAGCTTCAAGGCTTCACTAATGCAGATTGAGCAGGTAGTCCATCAGAAAAAAAGAGCACATCAAGAGCGATCTTCAGAATAGGATTGACAATAGTTTCTTGGTACATCAGGAAGCAGAGATATGTGGCACTCAATTCAGCTGAGGCAGAGTACATGGCAGCAAGTCAGAATGCATGTGAGGCCATCTGGATGAGGAAGATTCTGGTTGGTTTGTTTGGTTCTTAGATGGATCCGATGGTGACACATTGTGATAACCAAAGTTTCATTAAACTCTCAGTTAATCTGATATTCCATGATAGGTCTAAGCATATAGAAAACCAATACCACCATCTTAGATATTGTGTTCAAAGGTGCATTATGTTACTCCAGTACATTTCCACAGAAGATTAGGATGCAGATATTCTGACGAAGGCAGTCGCCAGGAAAAAATTCAAATACCATAGAGGCAGGATTGAGGCGGCAGATAATCAATTTCTTGTTGAGAGGGAGTGTTGAAAAGTCAATAATAAATGTGTGCCTAATTTAATTTTCCCTTAATTAAATTGGGCAATAAAAATGTAATCTTATCTCATAATCACTTGTAATAGTTAACTAAGCATGATAAACTCAGTTAGCTCATGAATTTCGAGTTGAGGGAGGTTGGTGAGGCATGCAGAGTGATTCTATTAGTTATGGAGTTCGAGTTGCAGTTAGTGCATTATTTTAATGCATGAGAAACCATGTAACTCAATTAATTGAGTTAAAGTTAGTTGAACTAGTTGTAAATGTTTATTGCACCGGTGAGAGATTAAGTGAATTAAATCAGATTTAATTCACATGCACTGATATTACATGCAACTAATAATTTACTATTGATAGTTGCATGCATGTCAGTTCCAGTGGATACCCAGTTGAAATAAAGGTTAAAGGGATGTCAACTATCAGTTGTATCATTAGTAGGACGCCTACATGCAGTAAGACAACCATAGGATTTCCCATGAGCATTGTGTAGTTTTGGAAGGCTGAATTTCCTAAATAATAGGGTTTGCATTCCACATGAATTGTACAAGCAAGGCAGGCTGAGAAGAGGCTGAAAATTAGCTAAGTGTTGGTCAATTTTGTCCAGATCAGTGTGAGATAGTTGTGAGAGTGTAGGAGACTCTTGTGAGAAGAGTGCATTGTAATTGTTTCATGATTCCTTAGTGAATATACAATAGAAGATAAAGGGGTTTTTAGCAGCAATCTTTCCCCAGGAAAATATATGTGTTGTGGTTTTATTTGTTTCTTTCTTTACTTGTTGTGATTGGCGATCGTGTTTATTTTCCACAATTGATTTATAGCCGGATTCAATATCTTTCTTTAGTACATTGCTTGATCGGATTGAATCCATTCAAATACATATTGTTTGTATAATTTCTACACATAACAAACTTGTTCTTCCAAGAAATAATTAGATTTCATGGATTACCTACAAGAATTATTTCTAACAGAGACACTAAATTTGTGTTGAAGATTGCAACAAGAAACAGTGAAAGAGGTGTTAGTCATCAGTATTTTTCACCTATTGATGATGACTAGTTTTTAAAAGCCAAGTTTTCTAGAAGATGATCTCCATTTTGTCAAAATATGTCAGCTAGAAAACAACCCTAAACATTTTTTTGGCCTCCTACCTTTTTCAGTTAGCCTATGATAATAAAAAACCTAGTTTTCAAGTCCTATTTAGTTTCAGTCATATAATCCTGTCCATGAGCTCCCATAAGCTAAAGTCACCTGTTTTCTTCTACCTTCATCTCCAAGTCATTCATTAACCAACTGTTGGTGAAAATTCAGCCACTTTACCTCTGGTCACATGTCATCTTAAGATCTAGTCATACCAAAGATAATACTCAAAATTTGTCAAAGATCTCCCCAAAGTTAGGTAGTGGCGCTTTAGGAAATCCCTTCCTTGGCAAAAACATGCTGAGCCAAAATCTTTTGTTCAATACCAGCCAACCCTGAATTGGCGCTTAATCTGCAAATAACTAAGCTTGATACACCCATAGGTCGCGCCACTAAAAGGTCTTGATGTCTCAGCAGTACATGTTTCAAAAGCCAAACTGATATTGTGTTGATCTACAATGTTTCAGTGTCTCTTTCAAAATCAGAGATGTACAAGTATTACAGAGGACATTGTCAAGCTAAAACATGAGAAGATAGCTGCTTCTCATTTTGTTTTGAGCCTGGGATAAGAGTACTGGTCAGAGAAAAAATTAATTAAACCTCTGCAAACACAGTAAAAAAAGGATACATATCTCAGAAAATGCCCCTCATGACATAATCGCCAAATTTTCATTTATTATTTACTATGATATACCAAGGCAGGGGATATATTACAAGGAAAGATGATACGCTTGAGAAAGTATGAAATTGACCGTGTTAAACCTCCAAGCATGAGCAGCATGGTTGGGTCACTTGATGTTAACCTCCTTCACTTAAAAAAGCAGATGGTTAGGAACATGATAAAGACCTCCTTCATTTAACAAGCAGAGAGTCAGGAGCAGAGGTATGGCCTCATTCAAAGAGCACAAGGCTAACAATGCCTCAAATGGCCTAAAAAACTTGTTTACACCAATTTCTCCAATGGATAAAACCACTGATACAGCAGTAGTGTTTCAAGAGGTGCTTAAAGGAGTTCACTATGTAAAAGATAGAATTGAAATTCAATGGGAAGCATATGAAGGTTCATGGTTTGAAGCCATTTGTGACATCATCAAAACAATGATACAAGGGTGTCAAAAGAAGTCTTTCTCTTTATCTATAAAAGCCTCCTTCAAAGAGTAAACAAAGGCTAGAATGTCCAAAACTTGAAACAGGCTCATCACAATGACATGAAGGGTATGAAAAAATGTCTCAAATTCAAGACAACATTCAAAGAAACAAGGCATACCATAGTCATCAGACAAGACCTTTTACTTTACATAAAAACAAACTCTACTGTTGTATATGATTTCATTGAAGGTGTTTAAAAGCCTTCTCTTTGATAAACAGGTATAGGTCAAATCTGGGTGAGTGAAAATGAGGTTCTTTTTCCACAGTCAAAAAGAAAATATCAATATAAGGATGCATCAACAGTCTTTGATATGGCTCCAGAGCAGTGTTCCTTTTTGAAGTACAGAAATGGGCAAACAGTGACAGGGTTATTTCCTTAATGAAGAAACAGTGAAAAATATCTTGCTTTTTAAGGAGTTTTCTTTACTTCAGAAAGGGTCATGTCTATGGTGTCTTCAAAAAGAAGCTGGCCACAACATTGTTGTTATAAGTCTTGTTCGAAGAATGGTCTTTGTGGTATTTTAGAAAGGGTGATATATTACTCAAGGCGGTGAGTTGTATTTTTATATAACAAAAAACCTTTTCAAAGGGCATTCAAACCCTTACGAAGTAAATACAAAGGCTAAATGAGCTCATTTGAATTATAAAGGCGGAGGAGACCATTTTAAGAACCTCATTTGCAAATTCAAGAAGCCTAAGCATACTCCCCTAGCTGCTCACTAGAGAAACAAGGTGATTTAAGGCAAAATTTCAAAGTTTTTAGCGCTTGAAGTGCGCGGCGCGCTTGTGAGTGCACATACACAATGTTTGAACTGCTGCGCGGCACGCCTGTAGTGGCACGCCGTCCACCTGTGTGTCCATTCACCACTGCCTGAGGCCGACCTGACAGCCTTCATATGCGCAACGCTCTCGTTTGCAAACGTCCCGCTCCTCCATTGGTGTCCAATTTTTTTTTAAAATATTGCTTCATCGATCAACCAAGGCCCATGAGCATTCTTCAAGGTATTCCCCATTTCCTCTTGGTAATTTTTGAAGTTTAAAGGGGGTGTTATTTGTTGTGTTTTTCCCAAAGAATAAATAGTGATTTTCAAACCACTTCATCATCTAAAAACACTGAGATAGACAGTGGTAAAGAGACAGAGTTTTTGTCAAAAATGAAGAAGGATTTCTTGTGTTTGGGGGTCTCAAATCAATTTTAAAGGTGTCTTAACAGTGGTTTCAAGGGCATTTTATCATCTAAAAATCACAAGAGGGAAGCAGTGATTAGAAGTTAGGGCCTTTGGTCAAAATCAAAGAGTTTCGTCGCTGTGGATGTAAAGAATTAGTACAGTGATAGGGGAAGGTGTTTTTTAGTTTTGAGAGAGCCCTAGCTGCCTTTAAAAAACAGTGATAACCCACAGTTTCTATAAAGGAGTAGAGTTTGTTAAAAACTCAGAGGATAAAATAGTGAAAAAAAAGTAGTTTTGTTAGACCAATTTAAAAGCTCTTCTTGTGTTATTAAAAAGCTAAAACTATACACAGTTGCTAGACAGATAAATAGGTGGTTGTAGGGGTCTCAAAACATTTTTGATCATCTAAGCAGTGGTAAAGGGATGAAGGCCTGGTCAATATAAAGTGTTCCTTTTTGCGTTGTGAGATAGTGAAATTTGTGCAGCCCCCAGAATTCAAAAAAGGCAGAGTCTGTTTTCAAGGTTTTCAAGCCAGCTGAAAGGTGTCTTGCTTACTTTGTAAAGAACAGCGAATAACAAAAGAGCAGTGTTTGGAGGGAAAGGTGTTTTTGTCAAAACAAAGGAGATCATTTTTCAACAAAGAAACACAAACACATCTTTTTCAAAATCTTTTCCCAAACACAGTGGTAAATTGATTTTGGTTGTCATTTGACAAACACTTGTTTTGTTGGCATAAAAGAGGCACAGTGACTTATAAGGAGGACAAGGTGTGGTGTTGGGAAACCATTTCAAGGACCATTTGAAATAGCTTGTCTTGGTCAACCAGCAAAGAGTATCCAAAACAAAATGCCTCCCAGGAAAGATAGCAGAAGTGGCCCTCACAAGAGGTATGAACCTCTTTCAACTGAAGAAGTAAATGCCCATCCTTCAGTTCTATTTAACTTTCATGAAGTTGGATGTTTAGAGTTTTGTCAAACGGTACAAGATGTGAAAACCTATCTCCCCTTGACACATCTATGTGCTTTGAGATTGCAAGGGAAACATTTTCATTTGGCAGGCTTAGATTTCAAGTTTTCTCCTAGATCCATTTCCAGAGCTACTAAAATCCCTTATGTCGGAGAAAAATGGTTTAAGCAGAGCTACCTAGACTCAGATCAATACAAACCCTTTTTGAAGCCAGAGCATCAGGATGCATGCCCCTCCATCTTTCCTTTTTCATATCTGTTGAACAGCTATGCTCCCCTCATGAAGATAATCATGAAATATTTCACATGTGAGGGAAGGTTTTCCCAGGTCTAAGCTTACTGTGTCCAGTTGCTCATGCACTTCACAATGACCCAATTGTTAAACCTCCCATTTTTCCTCCATAGAAGTATTGAAAATATGGCCTCCACTGTTCAAAAGAGACCTCCCTCTCAGCAGCCAGCTTTCCTTTTCCATCATTCCCTCATCAAGATTGTCATTCTTCATCAACTTGAGAAGAAGGGAATATCTTGGGACACTTTCATTGCACATCCCGATTTCGCGACTGTTTCTTCATCCCATGCATCTCCTTCACCTTCCACTCAACATATTTCTCCTTCTTCTAGTAAGCCCATTCTTAAGAAGCTAAATTTTCCCATGATTGGTGAAGAAGAGCAACATAATGAGGAAGAAGAACACAGTGAAGAAGAAGAGCATGATGAAGAAGAGAAGCACAGTCAAGAAGAGCAGCATGATGAGGAAGAGTAGCGCAGTGAGGAAAGGCAACAAAGTGAAGGAAAACACCGTGATGATATGCAACATAGTGATGAAGAAAAGTGCCATGAAAAAGAGAAAAACAGTGAGGAGGGAAATGATGAGGAAATTGAACAGTTTGATGAGGATATTGGTAGCCCTCACAGCAGCAAAAATGATGAAGATGAAGCCCAAAACATTGAGGAGACAGAGCCTAAAAGTACTAAAGAAAGCAAGGACAAGAGTAAAGAGGGCAGCCCTCAAAATGACATGCAAGATGATAGTTGAAGCATTCATGAAGAAACTCAAAACGGTGGCAAGGATGATGAGGGAAGTAGCAAGGGCAAAGAGCAAATAGAGCATGTGCTAGCTGCCTCTCCTAGGCAAGGGGCCATGCTTTCTTCTCCAAAAGTGAAAAAGCCCTGAAAATCAAGGAAAAGAGTGCCTCAAACTATAACTCCAAATGTTATTAGGGCCCTTCGAAGCAAGGGGAAGTTTCCCAAGCAACCCATTGTCGAATTACCTAAGAGGAGGAAGACCAAGAAGGCCACCCAAAGAAAGGGAAAGGAGAAAGAAGAAAGCAGCCATGAGAAGGAGAGGGACTTTTACATAATTCAGATCCAAAGTGATGATAGCGACAATGAGGCCCGAATCCTAGAGTCTCTCTTGATCAATAGAGAAGAACAAATTCATGATTTGAGGGAAAATCTAGAGAGCTCTAGAAACCTCATTCACATTTTGCAAACAAAAAACAAACAAATGAGTGTCCACATGGCGGTATATGAGACACGGGCCATCAAATATCAAAAAGAGGCCTCCAAGGCGCAAATTAAGTTGGAATAACTCATGGGTGAGTTCAATGATAGTGAAGATCAAGATCAACCAAGAAGAAATAGGCCAAGGACCATGGGACTCAGAAGAGCCTTAGAGAAACAAAAGGAGGAAGAAGCTGCCATTTTCCAATCTTTTTCTCTCACTACCTTGTTCACCCAAGAGATAGATAACAATCGAGAAGCATGGCTTGAGAGGGTGAATGATCACTTGGAGAAGAATTTGGAGAAGGCCAATAGAGATTTGGACCTTCAAAAAAGGATGATCGGGCACTATAAGAACCTTAATCAATTCACCCGACAGAAATTGAAAGCCACACAAGAAAAACTCAAGGAGGCTCAAAAGAGGCACCCGACACCAAAAATGAAGAAAGAAACATCAAAGCTCCAAATTTTGGCCTCATCTTCTCAGCATGTTTCTAAAAACCCTTGAGGGTCATGCTCACCGAAATTGGGCAAAATTTAACAAGTTTTGTTTTTTTGACATTTTTGGGCTTTTTGCTAAAAATCATGGGCATCGCCATTTTTGTTTGGGACATCCTCAAAGGATGAAAATGATATCATTTGATGCCATAATTTTAGGGGCATCTACTCAGTGATTTTCAGATCAATTGAAGATGATTTGGTCCCCCAAAGTGGCAAAAAATAGTCACTTTTTCAACACTCTGCCCCGCATATCAACAAAGGCAATTTTCTGGGTTTTTACACACAGGTCCAGTTTTGACAGGCTTCCAGTGATCAGTTTAGAGAAAAAAAATAATTTTCACAAACTAGAAATCCAGATCTTTTCAACGAGTCATCACGGGCCTCATTTTGACATCGGGAAGGCCTCCAAAAGTTGACTACAAGACAGGGGACTTTCTGCTGATATATTTCTTAAGTATTTTTGTGGAAAATGCACTTTTCTGAAGGGAATATTCCTCATGTGCATTTAGTTATTTTCGACTATGGTTAGTTAGGAAAAGTCAATAGAATTTCCTTTTTTAGCATTTTTAAGATATTTTTTATAGATATTTTGTGCCTTGGGCTTTGCAAAGCCTCAAGGACAAAATCAGATATTTTTGATGGGCCGATGAGCTTGCTAGTTGCACTAGGAGGTTTTTCCTCATCTTTGCATATATATTCCAAGGCAATTCATTTAAAAAAGGCTGAACTTGATGAATAGAGCAATATATGGTTATACAAGCTTGGAAGAAACACTTGTCTCATGCATTGGATAGTTTCTTGAATGTTTTTGGATGATGAAAGAGGAGTGCTATTGGATTTTTTGACTTGGTAAAATGGTATAGTTTCCCTCTCTGTTATGCTTCTTAGTTTTCATTCATATTTCATGCTCTTGCTTGCTATAAGACAGTAGAGAACATATTTGAGACATGCCCTTGGAGGCACTTCAGATTTCCTGTTTCTTTATAGCTTCTATGTTTTCTTCCTTCCTAGTCACATCAAACAATCCTTGGTTGCTCTTTGATAACTGAAGAAATTGTTTGCTTGTTTCATTTATGGTTTTATGCATGCTAAGTATGATTCACGGTATGCCCTGCTTACTCATGGCTAGTCATAGCTCCACCTCTGAAACCTTTCTTTGATTGTTTGATTGTCTTAGTTGAACCAAGGAGGTCTTGTACTGATCTTGCCCTTTGCCTAAAACTCTGCAATCTCACTTCAAAGTGCCCGATAGCTTGAAACACTATGCTTAGGCGTTTCCTCATAGTGCTTAGAGTTATTTGTTTGTCTTAATTGTCTTTCCCCACAATTTGATATCAATTTCCTAAAGTTAGAGAGTCATATATCTCTATGTATTGCTTGAATGTTTATTTCTATGCATTTATCAGTTTATAGTTACATTTCTCATGATTAATGGTTAGCCCTATCATGTTTATGTCAGCTATTGAACTATTTATGTTTGAAAGCCTTTGCTCTTGACAAACTTATCGTCCATCCCACTTCATTTTACCTTAAGATCCATTTTACCTTGATCAAATCGGCCCTTCAACATACCTTGTATCACCATCTGAAGCTTTCTTGACCTTTTTGACCCCATAGCCTAGTTGATCTGACAATCTTTTTATCTATCTTTTTCTTTGATCAGTTCCTCCCTCAAAAAACCTAAAAGCAAAACTAAAAACCTACTTCGTAACTAGCCTAAAATCAGTAACATAAGAAGCAAACACATAGATATCCCTTACACAAATAGAGAGAGCCCTCTCTGAGTCCAGGAAGGCTAGGTCCTTGGGCTCCAAAGATTGGTTTGATGTTACCGTGTCGCTTGGCTTGCCAATCAGCCAAATCATGGGACACTAACATAATGGCGATTACTGTGGGACTCTGAGTTAGTGACAATCTAAGTACACCTTCGGACTCTATAAATCCCTTATCTTCAAGAAAACCTAGTGAATTCGCCACCTCATCGCCACACTAACATAATGGCGATCACAGTGGGACTAACTGAGTACATAAAAGTCTATCAAACTCTTGTAGATTCATTAGTATTTCAAAATTTAAACAGGCAAGCAGTCCATAAAATCATTTAGAGTAAACTCTTTTTGTTTTCACCACCCTAGCAAAGTGATGAATTAGTTTTAGAATACTCTAATAAACCATAGGCTGCACATAAAAACTCAGAAAACCCCAAAAACATCCCTAGATTGGCTTTTCCTAGTTAGTGGTGGTGGACCATAAGTACATATCTATAAAGACAACCATGTTCCACCTGGCGACTCCACTAGCCTCCAATAGGCCTAAAAACTCCATAAAAACCAAAAATTTATAGACCATACCTTTCTGTTGATTCATCCTTTCCAAAACTTAAAATTCATGGTGTAAAATCTGTGATCAAGTGACAAACTAAGTATAACTTAGCGATTCAGAAAACTTCACCTAAACATAGGAGATAAACAGAATAAACTTGCAAATAGAACCTCTAGCTTGTCTGAACAATCTAGCAAATTGTTGAAACTAAGTGATAAATCTTCCTTGCAAGCCTTCACCTCAAATTTTGCTAGAATTTTTTTTCCCGAAAGCATATTTGATAGTATTCATGGTGGACCAAAGATCTCAAAGAAATCCACCTGGCAACTCCACTAGCATTCATTTTTTGTGGTGACCATCCTTCACATTAGCAAAACCTCTAGAGAGGCCATCAATCCAAAACAATCACAAATACCATCCTCTCTAAACTCTAAATTCGAAATCTATCTTCACGAATAATCAATACCAGATCCCATCCAGACCCAAATCCCCCTATCATAGTTGATAACCCAGAGAAGATTCTATGGCAAGCTTCCGAAACTGGCAACTTAGCTACCGATAGGTCCATCCGTAAAGCAAGATCAATACCTGAACACTCACATCCTTGCAGGATTCCCCATTTGACTTAAAATCAGTGAAGACCCTTTTTAGAAGCAAGTCACAAAGTAAAGTAAACTTTGATGATCTTGAGCCCCTAGATTTGCAACAGAGTCCTAGTAGAGAAGCCTCACCTACTACACCTCCCTACTTCTAGCTTCTCCACCACTTTGGCTCCTTCCACCCCAGATCTGCTCAAAATCAGGTCACTAGCCCAAGTACATCTGCCACACCCATCCAAACCACCAATTTTCAAATCACCTTAGCTCATCCCACAAGCCCTCCTATTGTAAATCATCCATTAGCTCCCTCCATGGTAGCTTGGTATGCACCCTTGGGGTTGCCCCACCCCTTGGCTCCCTTACAAAATGACTACCAATCCAAAATCTCACACTTTACCAGAGTTGAGGCTACTAACACCCAACAACATGTAGATATAATTAGTGATGCATTTGAATACATGTCAATAGAAGATGAGACTATAAGAATGAGGATGTTCGCCCAAAGCCTGGGCGGAGAACCCAAAAAATGGTTTAAGATCTTAACCCCAAACAACATACATGGTATCCTAGAACTCTACAAAACCTTCATAAATAAGTGGGAAATCATAAAGAACCCCATTCAAATCCTGTCTGAGTATAACAACCTAAAAAGTGAAAATGGGGAAAGTGTCCAGGAATACTGCACTAGGTTCAACAGTTTTTATAACGCCCTCCCGCCTCATTTCAAACCTCCACTTGGCTCAGCCTTGGCAAAGTTTCCCAAAGGTTTTGACCCAGACATGACTTATCAACTAAGAGACAAGGACCCCGCAACCTTAGAGGAAATGAAAAAAGTGGCCATAAGTGCAGAAGCCAACTTAGCAGAAAAGAGAGCTAGGACCAGATCAGAAAGGAAAGTCACATACCAGGATGAAGTCTCCCCTTCAGCCCCTTCCTTAGATCCTAGAATAGATGACTTGGTTAGATCCATGGCGAAAATGTGGGAAAAGATAAGTGAAAAGACACCTCTTAGGGACAACCAGCCAAAACCTCCAAACAGAAACCGGAACCAAAACTTTAGAAGAGAACAACCTCAAAACAAACCAAGGGAAACTGACCAACAAATCGAACCACCCTTCAATGAAAACTATGTTGATGAGGAAGAGAGGGATGCAGAACCCATCGATGAAAGTCATTTAAACCTAATAGGTTCTGATAACAAGGGTGAGTTTTACCTCATAGAATAAGAACAGGGTTTCTTCTCTCCGAATCAAAATGAAACCAACTATGAGCACCCCGAAGATCCTGTTGTAAGATTTCAGAATGCCATAATAGAAGCTCACAGGTAGTATGATCTTAGGAGTAGAAAAAACCAAGACAACTCCAATAAAGGTAGCTCAGACACTGTTGTTACCAAAACCCCTGATAACATCCTTAAAAGATCAGTGGATAGCAACAAAATCAGGATCAAGAAAACTGACCAAAACAAAGATAAAGCTATTCAGACAAACCTTGGATTAGCTTTTCCTAGTAACTCTACCAAGATTCCCGAGATGGTTGTGTTGAAAAAAATCCTGAACTAGAGTCATCAAATTAAGAACATAAAGAAATTCATGTCTGAAAAAGCTGAAACAAATCTATCCAAACTACAAACTCCATTTAGTTTTTAAGGGGAAATTTCCAAAATAAAAATAACCATACCCCTTACTAAGCTAATAACGATAGATAGGTATAAATCCAAAATCTTCAATTTTTTTAACATAGGATATGAGGCAAATACTTTAAATCTGACTAATGACAAACCTAAGCTTTTGTTCAGTCCCAAAATAGAAGGTGAATACCAAGAAGGAACTGTCTCCCCTTTCTATGTAAGTTTGAACATCCAGGACAAGATATTACATAACGCAATGCTAGATTCTGGTGCCTCCCATAACCTCATGCCTAAAGAAGTCATGGAAAATCTGGGTCTAGAGGTAACTCAACCTTACAAAGACTTGTACTCATTTGATTCAAGTCAGGTCAAATGCTTAGGCCTAATAAAGAACCTATGTTTTGCTTTAACACAGCTACCGGCAAAAAACCTAGTCATGGACGTAGTAGTGGCTGATATTCCTCCTAAGTATGGAATGCTATTATCAAGATCATGGGCTGCCAAAATACAAGGTAACCTTCAAATGGACATGTCATTTTCTACCATCCCAGTTTTCAACCAGACTAGGAGGTTGTATCGAGAGACTCACATGAAATACATGGTTAGCAACCGAGATAGGCCAAACAACACTCCCATTTATTCCATTCATTCCAATTTAGATTCTTTTATCTTATACAATGAGAGTGATATAAATGAGTAGATAAAAGAAAACGAGGAGGATTTCAAACCATCAAAACAACATTTCCCACCCCCAAATGAAGAAACTAATGAGCAAAGCTCTAAGAAACCTGAAAAACAACTTAGTATCATGTATGAAAGAGAAACTCTTTGGAGTGTAATCTTTGATGGTTCTTGTGGAAAAACTAGTTTGGGGGCGGCATCTAGATACACGATACTAATTAAGGTCATTCTTTCATATTAGAATTCCAATGTACCAATAACATTGCGGAATATGAGGCCCTTCTCCTTGGTCTGCACATACTTAAAGACTTAGGTGCTAAGAAAATATCAGCCCAGGGAGATTCAGAACTTGTTATTAGACAAATCAAAGGTGAATACTTGACAAAAAACCTAATACTAAGAGAATAGAGGAATGCAACATTAGATATCCTCAAAAAATTTGAGAAATATGAACTCACTTATATTCCTAGGATTCAAAATAGCCTAGCCAATGAGCTCGCCTTTGCCGCAAGCAATGGCCAGATACCATGTTTAAACGAGCCATGCAGTATTCAGGTCAAACATCGCCCTACAGTACCAGACAATATTGACCATTGGAAAGTATTCAAATATGACGATCAAATTGATGATTTTTTACAATCTAGAAATGACTTCGGAGTAACCAAAACAGACTTAGAAAATGAAGAAAAGAATCTTGGAAAAAATCAAGATCAAGAGCTAGATTTAACTTCTTTGACAGATGTAAACTTGATAAATCATCCATATGAAACTGAGACAAGTGAGGACATAGACCAAAGAGAGCTTGAAGTCTTACACTGTGAAAATGACACCATACCTAGAGGGCCTGCACCCTTAGAGGAATTTTTCGATTTTAACAATGTGGACAAGAAGCCCAAAATGGAATCTACCGAGGTTGATATAGAAGAATATAACATAGGAAGCCCGGAAGAACCAAGAATGATCAAGCTGTCGAAAACTCTCCCTCCTCACATAAAATAGAAATACATCAATCTGTTTAAAGAGTTTAAAGATGTGTTCACATGGGGATACCAAGATTTGAAATCATACGACACAAGCATCATTCAACATAAGATTCCCCTCAAAGAAAACCAGAAGCCTTTCAAACAGAAGTTGAGAAGAATAAACCCAGTCTTACTACCTTTGGTTGAAAAGGAAATAAAAAATATGTATGATGTTGGGATAATAGTGTCCCTCAGGTACTCTAAGTGGGTTTCAAATCTAGTATTAGTTAGGAAAAAAACTGGTGAGATCAGACTTTGTATCGATTTAAGAAATCTGAATAGAGCATGTTTGAAGGACAACTATCCATTGCCAAAAATGGACCACATACTTCAAAAGGTGGTGGGTGCTAAAAGGATCTCATTACCTGATGGTTTTTCTGGTTATAACCAAGCACTGGTTTATCCCACTGATCAACACAAAACTGCCTTCACCACACCTTGGGGCACTTTCATGTATGTTAAAATGCCTTTTGGATTAATGAATGTTGGCGCCACATTCCAAAGAGCCATGGACATAGCCTTCTTAGAAGACATAGGTCATTTCATAGTCATATATCTCGACGATATCACAGTATTTTCCAAATCAGATGAAGAGCACCTGGTTCACTTAAGAAAGGTTTTTAACAAATGTAGAAAATATGGTTTATCTCTGAACCCCAAGAAAACACTTTTCAGTCTCGAAGAAGGAAAACTACTAGGTCACATCATTTAGGAAGATGGAATAAAAATATACCCCTAGAGAATTGAAGGCATATTGCAAATAAGTCACCCCAGAAACATAAAGGAGATGCAATCCTTTATCAGAAAAATTAAGTTCTTAATAAGATTCATCCCAAATCTTGCCGAACTTCTGAGAGATATCACAAACATGCTAAAAAAGGAGGTTGGGGTTAAATGGACTACAGAAGGAAAAAAATCTTTTGAATTGGTTAAAAGAGCCCTAACTGAAACACCGGTAGCAATATGTCTTGATTTCACCAAAGATTTTTACATTTTCTCATTTGCATCGGAACACACGATAGCTGTCGTATTGTTACAAAAGAACGTAGCAGGGAAAGAACAATCCATTGCCTTTTTTAGAAAATCCCTAAGAGATGCTCCCTTAAAATATAACATCATGGAAAAACAGGAATTCACATTTGTGAAAGCAATGAAAGATTTCCAAGTTTATATCTTGCATTCTGATATCATTTCTTTCGTTCCTAATACCATCGTCAAAGACATATTAAATCAAGATCCAGATGGTAAAAGGGGAAAATGGATTACTATCATCTTAGAATATGACTTAGAAATCCGACCCACCAAACTGGTTAAAGGACAAGGACTCGCAAGACTAATGGCTGAAACTAACCTCCAAGCATTAGATATAATTTTTTTTGACACAGAAGAACGGGAAGAATGCATAGCCCCTCATATTGAAGAAGTGTTTTTAAATTCACCTTGGTATGCAGATATTCTTTATGTATTATTTTATCTAAATGCTCCTCCAAATTTATCAAAAACAAGAGCAAGGTTCCTTAAACAAAAATCCCTAAAGTTTTGCATTATAGATGGAGTTCTGTATTGGAAAAATCCCACTGGTATGCTGCTTAAATGTTTGCTTGAGTATGATGCAGAAAAAATTATGCATGAAATGCACGAAGGGGAATGTGGAGGTCATCTCTACTGGAAAACCACAACTAACAAAATCCTTAGAGCCAATTATTATTGGCCTACCTTATTTCCTGACACTCACAAATTAGTTATGACATGCCATAAGTGCCAAATTTTTTATCGCAAGAAATAGCTTTTACCTTTGCCTTTACATTCCATCGTAGTTGAAGGACCTTTCCAGCAATGGGGTTTAGATTTTATTAGGGAAATTCACCCTTCTTCATCCACTCAACATAAATGGATCCTTATAGCCACTGATTACTTTACCAAATGGATAGAAGCCATACCCTCCAAGTATGCCACCGATTCAGTCATCATTAATTTCCTAGAAACCAACATTCTATCTAGATTCGGCTATCCTAGGAAGATCATCACGGATAATGTTGTTGCCTTTTCCTCCAAAAGAATGTTTGAATTCTGTTACAAATATCACATTTCATTAGGGCATTCCACAACTTATTACCCTCAAGGTAATGGTTTAGCTAAGTCCTCTAACAAAACCCTAGTCAACATCATCAAGAAACTTCTGGAACAAAATCAAAAGGCATGGCATGGAAAACTAGTGCATGCACTATGGGTTGATAGACTCAACAACCAAAAAATCAATCGGTATGTCTCCCTACCAACTAGTGTATGGCATGGATGCCATTTTCCCGACATATTTAGGGGTTCCAATGATGAAGCTATTGCAAGAATTTCAATTATAAGAAAATGACATGCAAAGGAGGGTAAATCAAACTATCCATTTGCAGCAAACAAGAGAAGAAGTTTACCAAAGGGCTCAGTTAGCACAAGACAAGATAAAACAGATTTTTGACCGAAGAACCAAGGAAAATTATTTTCAGATTAGGGATAAAGTGTTAAAATGGGATTCCAAAAGAGGAGACAAAGGTAAACATGGCAAGTCTTAAAACTTATGGAAGGGGCCTTTCATCATCAGTTCGGTTAGCGGAAACAATGCCTTTTTCCTGCAAAAACTTGATGGGACTAAAAATTTTGGAGGTCCTGTGAATGGCTAGACATTATAGCATTATTTTTGTGAAGAGCTCCACTTTTAAACATTTTCAATCATTGTATATATCATTTTTTGAAGAAAAAATCAAAAATAGAAAATTCAAAAACAATAGAAAGGTAGAAAAAGAGGGCAGTTTGAAAAACAGAAAGAAAGCCCCATGTTCAAAAAATAGTCATTCTGAAAGCACGCAAGTCTAAATGCCGCTACTAGTGCTCAAAATGTCTTGTTTAGTTATCTAGCCTAATCATAATTGAACATGTTTTAAATTTATTTGTTGATAAGTTAGTGAGAGGAGAGATAGTCAATATTGTGTAAGCTTGACTTGTCAAAGAAAATAGATTAGGAAAAGATACTGGTTCCACATGCTCAAAACAAAACCAAAGAGGAAAGCAAGGATGAAAAACAAACAATGTATCCTAGCCCTGATTTTCTAGATTTCATTTTATGCAAAATAATATTTGTGTGCAACTTATCTTTCCTGCCACAAGTACATGACAAATCAAACTGTCTAATCCTGATTTGGTCATTTTTCAATTTCATGTTTTAGATTAGAGAATAAAATATTGTCAAACAGCTTAACCTTGATAGTCAATCCAGCATAGGTAGAGAAACAAAGGATTTCATCATATTAATCTGAACTACGGGAAGATATAAGTGTAGAATTAGATAGTGTCATTTTTCAAAAATATTATGTCAAAGGGTTGCTAGTCCAAATGCACCCAAAAGAAGAAAAAAAGTTAGGAAATGTAGCTGGGTAGTTAGAGATGTTTTTTAGGCCAATCATGTTGTCAATTTTCAGAAATGGCATCAAGAAAGAATGAAATTTGCACCAATGGATAGGGCACTAGTCTTCATAAGCCAGAGATCTGAAATTTTGAACACCACTTGAAAAGGAGTTTCCCTCCCCAAATAGAGCCACTGTTAGTCATAAGTATTTTTCACCTGTTGATGATGACTAGTTTTTAAAAGCCAAGTTTTCTAGAAGCTGATCTCCAATTTTTCAAAATCTGTCAGCTAGAAAACAACCCTAAACATTTTTTTGGCCTCCTACCTTTTTTAGTCAGCCTATGATAAGAAAAAACCTAGTTGTCAAGTCCTATTTAGTTTCAGTCATATAATCCTGTCCATGAGCTGTCATAAGCTAAAGTCACCTGCTGTCTTCTACCTTCATCCCCAGGTCATTCATTAACCAACTATTGGTGAAAATTCAACCACCCTACCTCTGCTCACATGTCATCTTAAGATCTAGTCATACCAAAGATAATACTCAAAATCTGTCAAAGATCTCCCCTAAGTTAGGTAGTGGCACTTTAGGAAATCCCTTTCTTGGCAAAAACATCCTGAGCCAAAATCTTTTGTTCAATACCAGCCAACCCTGAATTGGCGCATAATCTGCAAATAACCAAGCTTGATACACCCATAGGTCGCGCCACTAAAAGGTCTTGATGTCTCAGCAGTACATGTTTCAAAAGCCAAATTCATATTGTGTTGATCTACAGTGTTTCAGTGTCTCTTTCAAAAGAAAAGATGTACAAGTATTACAGAGGACATTTTCGAGCTAAAACATGAGAAGACAACTGCTTCTCATTTTTTTTTGAGCATGGGATAAGAGTACTGGTCAGAGAGAAAATTAATTAAACCTCTGCAAACACAGTAAAAAAAGGATACATATCTCAGAGAATGCCTCTCATAGCATACTGCCAAATTTTCACTTTATTACTTAATGTGATATACCAAGCAGAGATATGCATTACAAGGAAAGATGACACATTTTGAGAAAGGGATGAAATTTCATGACTGTGTTAACCTCCTCCAAGCATGAGAAAATGGTTGGGTGACGTGTTAACCTCTCTAAGCATGAGCAGATGGTTGGGCCACTTGATGTAAACCTCCTCCAGTATAAAGAGAAAATGGTTTAGAACATGATAAAGGCCTCCTTCATTTAACAACCAAAGGGTCAGGAACAGAGGTATGGCCTCATTCAAAGAAAACAAGGCTAAAAATGCTTCAAATGGCCTAAAAAATGTGTTTACACCAATTTCTCCAATGGATGAAACCACTGATACAGCAGTAGTGTTTCAAGAGGTGCTTAAAGGATTTCACTGTGTAAAAGATAGAATTGAAATTTAGTGGGAAGCATCTGAAGGTTCATGGTTTGAAGCCATCTGTGACATCATCAAAACAATGATACAAGGGTGTCAAAAGAAGTCTTTCTCTTTATCTATAAAAGCCTCCTTCGAAGAGTAAACAATGGCTAGAATGTCCAAAACTTGAAACAGGCTCATCACAATGACAGGAAAGCTATGACAAAATGTTTCAAGATTCAAGAAAACATTCAAAGAATCAAGCCATACCATAGTCATCAGACAAGACCTTTTACTTTACAAAAAAACAAACTCTGATGTTGTATATGATTGCATTGAAGGTCTTTAAAAGCCTTCTCTTTGATAAACAGATATAGGTAAAATATGGGTGAGTGAAAATGAGGTTCTTCATCCACAGTCAAAGGAAAATGTCAAAGGGCGCCTAACAGTTTTTGATCAACTTCACAATGGGCATAATCATCATCAAACACCAAGAGAGTTGAATTGTCAAAATAAGTTCTAGAATTGTAAATCATCTCCTTCCAAGAGATATGGAAAAAGATGCATCAACAATCCTCGATATGGATCTCAAGTGGTTTTCTTTAAAGGATTTTCTCTTTGATAAACAGATTTTTGTCAAGCCTTGGTGAATACAATCAAAGGTACCACCACAGTCAAAGGTTGTTGGCATAAAGTGCCATAACCATGTTTTATTTTGTTTAAAAAAAAGGCCTTTTCAAAAAGGCATACACCCTCCAAAGCATGATATGAAGACATTTGAATTTTCTTTCAAATAAAAAGGCGGAAACACTGCTTCAAAGGCCTCATTTGTAATTTCAAGAGCCAAAGCAAATGCCCATTGCCTACTCGCTGGAGAAGCCAAGTCATTCCGGCATTTCTTCAAGTTTTTTGAGCTCAAGACCTGCGCGACGCACCTGTGAGTGCATTTTCACAGGTTTTAAACTACAGCGCAGTGCGTGGTGCGCCTATAGCGCTCGTTCACTGCCACCCGAAAGCTGACCCGACAGCCTCCATTTTGCGGCGCCCTCTTCTTTAAACATGCCGCTCCTCCATTAATTCCAATAACACTCGTAGAAGGCTGCTCCGATGATCAAACAAAACCCATAATCGTTGATTAAGTTATTTTCCTTGCTTCTTGGTAATTTTTGAAGTTTAAAGGGGGTATTGTTGCTTTCTTTTCCACAGAAGAAACAGTGGTAAAGAAGGTTGGCTTTTTGGTCAAAATAAAATTTGTTTGTTGCTATGGGTGTCAAATATCAATACAGTAATAGAGGAGGTGATGTTATCAGTTGTAAGAGAGCCCTAATTGCCTTTCAAAGACAATGATAACAAAGGAGTAGGGTTTTAAGGGAAAGGGGTCTATGCCACGACAAATTGGGATTCATCTTCAAACAAAAACCACCAACACACCCTATATAAGTCTTTTTTCTCAAACAAAGTGATCAAGGGAGATAGGTGGTTTATCAAAATTGAAAATAATCTCCTTGGTCAATATTAGTAAATGATAGAACAGTGAAAAGGGATGTTTATTAAGCCAATTTAAAAACTATTTTCATGTTATAAAAAGCTAAGACTTCCCATAGTTATTGAAAAAGAAATACAGAGTTGTAGAGGTCTCAAGTTGGGTAGAAGGTGTCCTGATAGTGTAAACAAAGAACAAACCTAGTTACAAAGTGGGAAACAATGGTTAAAGTTTGAAGGCTTGGTGAATTTGAAAAGGGCGTTTTTTGTGTTGTAAGATAGTGAAAGTTTGTGCAGCCCCTAGAATTCAAGAAAGGCAGAGTCTACTTTCAAGGTTTTCAAAGTCAGCTGAAAGGTTTTTTTGACAAAACAATGGAGATCCTTTTCAACAAGGAAACAAAAACACATCTTTTTCAAAATCTCTGCCCAAAGAAAGTAATAAATTTATTTTGGTTGTCATTTCACAAATACTTGTTTGATTGGCATCAAAATGCATGTTGACTTATAAGTGTTGGGGTTCCCATGTTTTGGCAAGGTTGGCAATACCAAAAGATGAGACAACATAGAACCACTTTCATACCTTAGGATCTAGCCCTCCTAGGTCCAGAGAGGGATCTCTCTATGATTATCAAAGGATATATGTCTTTTAAGTTCTCAATTGTGATTTTAGGCTAGTTATAGGCTCAATGTTGTTTTTTTGATAGTTTGAGTTTGGTTGTTGCGAATCAGGAAGGAAGGTTCCACCATAAGACAAGGATGGATAACTTAGGGAACATCAAGGCCATTGGGCAATGGAGTCAAGAAAGGATTTTCTTATGTTCAATGTGTAAGCTTCAGTTGGGCTAGTCATCTAGAGCATTTGGATCTCAAAGACTGATTGGTGGGATGGAACATGGTTTCGGCCTACACTCGTTAGTTCCCATGTTTTGGCAAGGTTGGCAATACCAAAAGATGAGACAACATAGAACCACTTTGGGACCTTAGGATCTAGCCCTCCTAGGTCCAGAGAGGGATCTCTCTATGATTATCAAAGGATATATGTCTTTGAAGTTCTCAATTGTGATTTTAGGCTAGTTATAGGCTCAAGGTTGTTTGTTTGATTGTTCGAGTTTGGTTGTTGAGAATCAGGAAGGAAGGTTTCACCATAAGACAAGGATGGGTAAAGAAGGGAGCTAGGAAAGGATAGATAACTCAGGGAACATTAAGGCCATTGGGCAATGGAGTCAAGAAAGGATTTGCTTATGTTCAATGTGTAAGCTTCAGTTGGGCTAGTCATCTAGAGCATTTGGATCTCCAAGACTGATTGGTGGGATGGAACATTTAAGGAATGAGAATGAAGGATGGAGAAACATCTGATTCCGTCTATAGATCAGGCCAGAGGTCATTTAACTCCAGGCCTGCTTGGACAAAACCATAGGCAACACAAGGGATCCTGAAAAGGTTTGTATGGAAGGGGTAGGTTATGGAGAGGCAGCGACGGGCTTGACACCTCCCAATGTTCCTAACCTCTTTCAATTAAATCTTAACAAAAACATCTGAACATTGATCCTATTAACTTGCACGTCAGAGAGCAGGCAATAATCATCCACTACACTGGTTTAGTCAATTAAAAACAATATTCAGATACACATATGAGCAGAAAACATTAAATACTGAGAGAGCTGGGACATAAGGTACCTAACAAGGGTAAATCTTATGTCATGCATTCAGATGTCAGTCAGAAGAACATGAAATGAAATGGAAATAAACGCAGAGATAAGAAAAACATCACCAACTGCTGTAGATCAGGATCCAATGAAAACTGCTTATCATGTTAAACACAACACCAATCAGGTACATCACTGCCCAAAGCTTTTACATTCAGCCTAAATACATCATATTTCTCAGCCTGTCATACAACTATTACACAGGAAACTTGGCTCAGGACAAAAATGCTTGCAATTCACTGATAATGCAACAACAACCATTACAATGATATCCCTCTGTGCTTTATAGCAGAAGAGACACAGAGGACCGACTGAGGAGGTAGGTGAATTTTAAATGTTACATTTAAACACAACAATGAATGCAGGGCCGAGACCCATTCTGCTTGATGCACTGTATATTTAATCATTGTTACCTTCCTCGTGAAAGAAAGATCTGCTCCGGATATGATTTGACCTTTTGGCTGTAGTACTCCAGGTGATTTGAACAAAATGAAAGAACTTGCTGAGAGGTATGCCTCATGGATGTTAGATTGTTTTGAACTATAGCTGGGACGAGAAATTCCTTCAAGGACACGGCACATAATAAAGACTGTATGGGAGACCTGTCCTTTAAGGAAAAACATTCTGCTGATAATAAGACCTTGATATTACCTCTTATTGATGTTCGGGATCTCCAGAATCGATCCTCGGGGTCTTCAAAATGACGCTTTGCCTCTTTAAACCTCTGTTTCAGGGCTCAAGATCTTCGTTGACGCGCATTAATCCCTCTGCTCTGTACTGAAAATCCTTGCTGCTTCATTACTGCCTCTGTCAAGTTAGCTCGATCTTTAAATGGCGCAGCATGGATTTCGGTGTTTGAACTCTGCTCTCCATTAATGTGAGTCCTGACGGCCCCATTCCTTGACTTTCCTGATGGTACTGGCTCATTAGATTTGATCCTGACTGCGCCGCTCGCCATTGAGGTAGTACATTGAACAGCAGCGGTCCTCTCCCTCTAGAAACTCTGCAACACAGCAACACTCATGAAGAAAACAGTAAACGGCGCGATGGGTGCATGGTGGATGAAATGGTGGTGCGGTGGTGCTGGGAACAATGCTTTTGTGTAAAAGAGTGATGGAAATGCGGTGGAGTGGTGGAAAGCGCAGATAATAGGGTTTGGTATGAATATGCAGCGCATACCGCTAGATCTTGGTCTGGGAACAAAGATCAACGGCGGAGACTGATTCGTGGGAGGACTCATGGACACGGTGGCATTCATATGAAACATGCAATTTAAACGAAACATATGAAACTTAAGACCTGGGTGGATATGCATGACAATGCAATGAAATACCATGAAACGGAGGAATGAAGTGGGACCCGAGGTGCGGAACGACACATTACAGAGTTTGCGATGCGACGGAGCAAAACCTTTGTAAAACCCCAATCATACACATTTTGAATAACACAGGGAAAGGCCACGTAACACGTGACTAGGCGGAAGAAGAAGTACGGTGGGCCCGGGGTCCAATCGCAATCGCAGGTTGGAGCGGGAAGCAATCGCAATGCACAACACAAATGTTCCGATTGCGATTGGGGTCGGAGACACGATTGAGCGATGACTGTCGATCTGGGAAGAAACGGACGGTGGGGATGTAATCGGAGGTGAGACAGAAGGACTTGCGATCAATGATTGGAGCGGCGGTGCGATTGAATGCCGGCCGTTAGATCCAAAGCCAGATCAATGGTTCACATTAAATCGGAGGGGCAGAAGAGGAGCGGCGAAATGACGATGCGATTGCGCGATAGCCGTTGGATCATGCAACGAATGGACGACTATGATGTAATCGGGAGATCTCCATCGAAGTGGCACCATTGGGCTTTGCGATTGCGATTGGGAATGGGTTTGCGATTGGCAGAGGACCATCGGATTGCGTGGAGAACGGACGGTCAAGATGCAATCGGGGGATCTCGGTCGGGGCGGCACCGATGGGGGTTGCGATTAGCGCTAAGCCGTTGATCTAGACCCTAGATCAATGGTGCGGAATATATCGGCTGACTTACGTTATAAACAAATCGCATCGGGGCTGTTTTGATATTTCAAAGGAAATTTCACCTGCCCGGACACCCAATTGCGATTAGCACTTGGGACCTAATCGCTTGGTCCCAGCGCCGGGGCACATGTGGGGGAGTGGTTTGAAAGGGGCATGCAGTAAAGGGGCTAGGCCCTTAATAAGGTCGGAATATGGGTTTCTTGCCCATTTAATGGGTTTCAAGGGGTTTAAAGGGAAACGATGTAGGAATAAGGGGGAAAAGTGGCCAACAAAGGTTAGGGGAGGAAATTAAAGGGGATTTGAGGGGTAAATGGGGAAATAGAAGGGGAAGACAAGGGGGATGAAACAGGGGCTAAATGAAGGTAAAATAAAGGGGAAAGGAGGCCTTTGGGCATTTATTCACAAACAGAGAGGCTTTATAGGGGAAAACAGCAGAGGGACTTTAACCAAGGGATGAAAGACAGGGGGAGGCTTTCAAGGATGATGTGTTTACAATGGAAATACATTCTTTGAAAGCTCAAAACAATTTAGCCCCCTATTTGCTTGCCAAAAATTTATAGGGGGGCTAACAGTGGCTCCACATGGGGATGGCTTCTTCTTGAAGGAGTCAAGAATTCAGAAATTGATCTCTTGGTGTAGGCCAGATGCCTGCTGCTATAAGCCATCTTTCTTCTTTCTTTAGATTAGCTGCCACAATATATTAGATACACAAATCAGCAGAAACATTTTCCCAACCAATCTACCTACCCAAACTAGAGCTCTAACAATTTTCCCTTGGGTGCATTTGAACTAGCAGACCCTTTACATTTTATTTTGCAAAACAAAAACAAACCTATTCTAATTCTACCCTTATTGCTCCATGAGGCCAGATTAGACTGTTGGCCTCATACAATTCTCTACCTAAACTACTACCTATTGGGATTAAACTGTCCAACAGGTTTCTTCACCTACATTCTAAGACAGGAAATTTAAACACAGCCAAGCCAGGATTAGACTGTCTGAATTGCTGGGCAGAAACTTGAAGAAAACAAAACTGAGAAGGCATGGAATTCTGCAACTGTGAAACATCCTTCTTTCTTTCTTGTGACTCAGGTTTTGAGCATATTTGAGTCACTTCTTTCCTTTGCTCCAGCTCTAATTTTGGGCATATTAGAGCTGATTTTCTTTCCTCTGCTGATCCAGGTTTTGAGCTTGTTTGGATCAGCTATTATGCTTCCTTTTGGCTCAGATTTTGAGTTTATTAGAGCCAATCCTTCTGCCTCAGAGGTTCATGTTTTGAGCATGTCTGAACCTCTCTTTTCATTCTATTTTTTGGGACAATTTCTTCTCTTTTTTGCCGAAAATGAAAATTTGCAACGGTATATACAATGGAAATGAAACTGGAGATGGAGAATTAGCAGAAATAGTGTTTGAGCATCTTGCCATTGACAGGACCCCCAAACAACTCGGAACCATCAAGTTCTTGCAAGAAAAACGCATTAGGACCCACAGTGGCTTGAATGATGAAGGGACCTTGCCACAAGCTGTCGAATTTGCCATGTTTGCCTTTATCCTCTCTTCTTGAATCCCACTTCAGGACCTTGTCCCCAACTTTGAAATTTGCTGCTTTGCTTCTTTTGTCAAACTGTCTCTTCATGTTTTCCTGCACTTTGACAGCTCTGTTATAAACCTGCTCCCTTACTTGTTGAAGATGGATTGTTTCATTAATTCTCCTTATCATGTTGTCTTCTTCTGATTGGATTTCTTGGATAAGCTTTACCACTGGTATCCCAAGGCTAGTAGGAAAAACTGCTTCTGTCCCATAAACCAGCTGGAAGGGTGACATGCCAATAGATTTCTTTGTAGTGAGCATGTCTGCCCACAAGGCTTGTATCAAATTTTTATGCCACGACCTTTTGTTCTCTTCCAACATCTTCTTAATGATTGTGACCAGGCTTTTATTTGATGATTCAGCTAGGCCATTACCCTGGGGGTAATAGGCAGTTGAATGTCCAAGTGCAATCCCGTACCTGTGACAGAAATCAATCATTCTTTTGGATCCGAAAGCAGCAACATTGTCGGTGATTATTTTCCTTGGGCAGCCAAACCGAGATAAGATGAAGTCTTCTAGGAACCTAATGATGATAGAATCAGTGGCATTCCTAGTGGGTATGGCTTCAATCCACTTAGTGAAGTAATCAGTAGCAGTCAAGATCCATTTGTGTTTCCCAGAAGAAGAGGGGTGGATTTCTCCAATGAAGTCTAAGCCCCATTGCATGAAGGGACCTTCTATGGTGATAGGTTGCAGAGGGAGGGGAAGGAGCTTTCTTTTGCCCTAAAAAATTTGGCATTTGTGGCAGGTAAGGACCATTTTATGAACATCATTAAAGAGTGTAGGCCAATAGTACCCAGCCCTGAGTATCTTATTTGCAGTGGCCTTCCAACTCAGGTGGCCTCCACACTCCCCAGCATGGAATTCTTGTTTGATTCTTTCAGCTTCAGTTTCAGGCAAACATTTCAGCAAAAGACCATTTGGATTTTTCCAATATAGACTCTCATTCATAATGCAGTAATTTCTAGCTTTGAGTTTTATGAATATGGCCTTTGTTTTGGACAGTTCTGGAGGGGCATTGAGGTGTGTGAGCACGTAAAGGATATCAGTGTACCAAGGAGAGTTCTGAAACTGCTCCTCAACAGTTGGATGGGGCAATCCTTCCTGCTCATCCAGGGCATTCATCATGTTGATATCAAGGGCCTGTAAATTGGATTCAGCCATCAATTGGGCCAGGCCTTGACCTTTGATCAGCTTGGTGGGTTTGATTTCAATGTCATATTCTAAAATCGTAGCAATCCATTTGCCCCTTTTCCCATCTGGGTCTTGGGACAAGATATCTTTGACCACTATATTTGGCACATAGGCAATGGTGTGAGAATGCAGAATGTACACCCTAAAGTATTTTAAGGCCTTAATCAGGGCATAGGCCTGCTTTTCCATGATGTTGTACTTTAAGGGTGCATCTCTTAAGGCTTTACTGAAGAAGGCTATAGGCTGCTCATTACCTTCTGAATTTTTCTGTAGCAAAACCGCAGCTATTGTGTGTGGGGAAGAAAATGAAAAGATCAGAAAATATTTTGAAAATTCAGGGCTGATAAGGACAGGGGCCTGGGTGAGTGCAAGCTTTACTAACTCAAAAGATTTCTTGGCTTCAACAGTCCACTTAATTCCAGCATCTTTCTTCAGCATTTCAGTCATTTTCCTAAGATGCTCAGCAAGGTTGGGGATAAATCTTCTAAGGAAATTGATCTTCCCAATGAAGGACTGTAGCTCCTTGATGTTTCTTGGATGTGTAATTTGAAGTATTCCCTCAACTCTCTGGGGGTCTATCCTAATCCCTTTCTCGGATATGATGTGGCCTAGAAGCTTACCTTCTTGCAGCCCAAAAACAGTCTTCTTAGGATTTAGGGATAGACCATACCTTCTACATTTTTCAAAAACTTTCCTCAGATGTTTTAAGTGTTCTTCTTTTGTTTTAGAAAAGACAGTTAAGTCATCCAAGTAGATAACTATGAAGTGTCCAATCTCATCTGAGAAAGCAATATCCATTGCTCTCTGGAAGGTAGCTCCAGCATTCATCAATCCAAAAGGCATTTTCACATACATGAAGGTACCCCATGGAGTGGTGAAAGTTGTTTTGAGTTGATCTTCTGGGAGTACCAGAACTTGGTTGTATCCTGAAAAACCATCAAGCAGGGAGATTCTTTTAGAGCCCACTACCTTCTGTAAGATATGTTCCATTCTAGGCAAGGGGTAGTTGTCTTTCAGGGAGGCTCTATTTAGGTTTCTAAAATCTATGCATAGTCTGATCTCCCCTGTCTTCTTCCTTACAGCCACTAAGTTTGAAACCCAATCGGAAAACCTTACAGGGACAATTATGCCTGCGTCATACATCTTTTTAATTTCCTTCTCTACTACAGGAAATTGTTTTGGATTAATCCTACGGAGTTTTTGTCTGAAAGGTTTCTGATTTTCCTTCAGTGGTATCTTGTGTTGTATGATGTTGGTGTCATAGGCCTTTAAGTCTTCGTAGCTCCATGCAAACACATCAATGAATTCCTTAAACAAGTCAATGTATCTTTTCTTCATGTCTGCGGGTATAGACTTAGCCAGTTTTATCATTTTGGGTTTGTCTTCAGTGCCTATGTTGCATTCTTCTACATCTGATTATGCATGTTCTATTGTGGGCTTCTTTGCAACATCATCGAAATCAAAGAGGTCCTCTAAGGGTGCTAAGCCTCTTGGTATGTTCTTGTCTTTGGCTTGCAGCACCTCCATTTCTTCTCTATCTGCGTTTTCACGTTTTATGGCTGAATCTCCGGTTTCTTCAGAAAAAGAATTTATTTCTATACTACAAGGTGTTTCTAGTTCATCTGGGGAATCCTCACTTGGGCAGCTGTCATCAGATTTTGAGTCTGAATCGGAAAATTCAAACTCATTTCTGCCCATCAGGAAATCTTCAATCTGTTTGTCTCCCTCAAAGACCTGCCAGTATTTTTCATTGTCTGGCACTGCAGGCCTGAATTTAGTCTGAATGATGATTTGTTGGTCAACTGGGGCCTTAGGATATGAGCTAGCTAGGCAGGCTAGTCCATTTGCAATAGCGTTTTGACCCCTAGGAATGGATACTAAATCATATTCAACAAACGTTTTTAGCAAATCTAGAGTATCATTCCTATATGCCCTAAGCCTGGGGTGTTTTGCCGAATACTCACCATTCATCTGTTTGATCACTAACTCAGAGTCTCCTCTCACGACTATCCTACGGGCTCCTAATTTTTTCAACAGATTTAAACCCAAGATTAGAGCCTCATATTCTGCAATGTTATTCGTGCATTTGAAATGCAGATTGACAGCGTGGCTCTCTGCGTGGTCATTTTCGGTGTTACGCAGCCACACTCCTGCTCCAGCGCTTTGTCTAGTACAGGACCCATCAAAGTTCATTTCCCACAGGGGTTCTTTGTTTACTTCCACTTCACTTTCTCCCTTACAGATGGGTTCGCCATTAGGTTGAGTTGGGAGGTCTGTACTAGGTTGTAAACTATCTTGTTGTTCATAGAGGCCATGGATGTCAGGGAGGTGGTTAGCTTGCTATTCTTGTTCTGTTTCTGTTTCACTTGGAGTGAGAGGTCCACCACAGATCCTACAGGCTTCATTGCTGATTTCCTCTTCATTTTCAGTGTGCTGCCCATGGTCTTCCTGATCATATTCTTCCAGAGTGGCCATTATGTGGAGGTCCATAGGCTCGGTGTTCTCATTTGTATACCTATTCTGGGACTCTGGCTCTTCTAAGGATTCATCATTACAAAATATGAAGGAGTCAAGGTCGGTATGTACAGAATATAATGGTGAATTTTCAGGTTTCTCGGGGCTGCTGACTAGGAATTTCATTTGGGATTCTCTATATAGTCTTCTTAATTGGCCAAATATAGGGATAGTGGCATATGAGCCATCCATCTGCATGGTGCCTTGCAGCTTGGCTCCCCATGATCTAGATAATAACATGCCATACTTGGGTGGCACGTATGCCACCACTACATCCATGACCATACATTTCGCAGGAATTTGAGTCAAACTCACACACAAGTCTTTGATCAGGCCAAGACATTTTACTCTACTCGAGTCAAAAGAATACAAGTCTTTATAGGGTCTGGTGATTTCGAGGCCTAACTTCTCCATGACTACCTTAGGCATCAGGTTGTGTGAGGCTCCAGAATCATGCATTGCGTTGTGGAGTATTTTTTCATGAATGTTGAGACTAATATAGAAAGGTGGTACTACCCCTTCCTGAAACTTACCTTCAATCTTAGGACCAAACAAGAGGGTAGGTTGATCATCATTCAAATTCACAGAATCAGTGTTTTCTCCTAAATTCGGTGCTTTCAAAATTTGGCCTTTATATACATCCTGAGAGGCCAGCTCAGATAATGGTACAGAGATTTTAATTTTTGCAATCTCACTTTCTAAATTGAAAGTGAACTGACTCTTTGGAGTGCTTAGGTCTGTTTTATTTGCCACTGTTTTAGTGGCTGAATCAGTTTGTGTTTTCTCATTATGTACATGTGTAAAAACAGTTTTATCAGGAGCACTAACTGAGGTGCTAGTGCTACTGGTTTGTCGACCCTGTTTTTCTATGCTTTGGTTGTTCTTTTCTTTGTTACTCTCAGAACTCTTGGCTGCTGAATTGTTGTTCACAGAAATTACTTTAGAAGATTTTTCAGGTCTTTTCTTGATGGTAACCTCGGGAGTTTTGGGTTTGGAAGTGTCTTGGTTCCTTTTGCTCCTGAGCTCATATTGTTCTCTGACCTGCAACATGGCATTTTCAAATCCCAACCTATACTCCTCAGATTCAAACCATTCCTCCTCCCCACAAAAGGTTGAGGGTTGGTCCTCTTCTGAATCACAGTTTAGGATTGAATCTTTTGTTTCGAACATGTTTATCACATTCCCTTCAGACTCTTCTATGATTCCCTCATCCTCATCAAGAAAGTTTTGGAAAGGGGGAATGACTTGCTGATCTGACTCTTTCTGCTTGTTGGGAGTGTTGTTGTTTCTTCTAAAGTTTTGGTTTTGGTTTTGATTTTGGTTCCTGTTCTGAGTGATAGCCATCTTTTCGACCACTTGGCATAGCTTATCCACATTCTTAGACAATCTGTCAATATTCGGGTCTGAAGTGGAGGCTATAGTGTCATCCTTGTATGTTACTCTCTTCTCAGCTCTTAGTTTGGCCCTTTTTTCAATCAAATTTGCCTCTATGTTTACTGCCCCTTTCTGCATGTCTTCCAAAGTGGTGTACTCTTTATCTCTAAGCTCATAGGCCATGTCAGCATCAAATCCATCAGGATATTTTTCTAAGGCCATACCTTGTGGAGGTTTCATTTGCGGAGGGAGAGCATTATAAATGCTGTTGAATCTAGTGGTGTAATCGTGGACACTCTCTCCTGCGTTCCTCTTAAGGGACATGTATTCTGCTAGGAGCTGACGAGGGTTCGCCCTAGTTTCCCATTTATTAATGAAAGTCTGGTATAAAGCAGGGAGATCATTAATACTACCAGCAGGCAGGTTTTTAAACCATTTCTTTACTTCACCTCCCAAGCTTTGCGCAAAAATTCTCATTTTGATTGTTTCATCATCAATTTCCATATAGTCAAAAGAGTCCTCCATTTTATCTACATGTTGTTGTGCTGTTGTAGGCTCTTTAGTAGGGAAGTGTGGGATTTTTTATTGATAATCATTTGGTAAGGGCAGTAGAGGCTGAGGTAAAACTAGAGGTGCATACCAGGCTGCCATGATGATGTTCTGGTGGGGTATAGGGTTGGCTTGAGCAGCTGGTATTTGGATGACAGGGATGTTTGGACCGGCAAAAGTCTGTTGAGCAGATCTCGGGTGAGAAAGCCCCAAGTTTTGGAGAAAGTGGAGATCATGTGGTGTGGAAGGAGGGGTTTCACTGTCCCTAGGGTCCGACTGGTCTGAAACACTGAATGACCTAGTTCTAGGTAATTTGTTTTGAAGGTCTAGGTCGAAGAAAGGGTCTAATAGAGCTGCAAGATCTTCTGGTGCAGAATTGGCTCTATGAATGTTGTTGGAAATGGTTGATCTCCTACTTGCAGGTGTTCTTTTAAGGATTTTCTCAGGATTATCAACTATTTCAGGTGGGTTTGGATCAGGGAAAGCTCTTGTATGAATGATTCTGTGAGCCAGAGTGTAATTTTTAGCCAAACAGCTTAACCCTACTAGTTATTTCTGCTGTGGCTGATGTTGTCTCAGGGCTGGTCTCCCAGTGGAGCCTTCATTATGCTTTGAATCTGGTCTCCCAGTGGAGTCTTATGTGAAACCAAGGTAATCAGCAGGCCTATTGAACACCAGTGGAGTCTTTTCGTTTGGGAACAATGGAGTCGCCAGGTGGAAGGTTTAGGATGTTTCTAGGGGGCACACTGTCCACCGCAGTGATGAGGAAATATCCTTTTCAGGAATACCCCACAAAACTCAGCAAACTCAAACCAGAGATGGACTCGGAGGGCATTTACCAGATGTGTCACCTCCTAAAGAGGATGAGATCCGAAGGCTACCTGGCCCTTACCAGGCTCTGTCTGAGAGTAAGGGGTAAAACACACCAGAGGTAAGTGGAAAAGGAAGGATAAGTGCTTTACTGCCAGCCTAAACAGAGGTTCTAGGTTTTCTGAGGCTTGGAGATGCAACTAGATGAAAGTACTCAGAAATTCCCCAGTATGGTCGCCATTATGTTGGGGTTCCCATGTTTTGGCAAGGTTGGCAATACCAAAAGATGAGACAACATAGAACCACTTTCAGACCTTAGGATCTAGCCCTCCTAGGTCCAGAGAGGGATCTCTCTATGATTATCAAAGGATATGTGTCCTTGAAGTTCTAAATTATGGTTTTAGGCTAGTTATAGGCTCGAGGTTGTTTGTTTGATTGTTTGAGTTTGGTTGTTGAGAATCAGGAAGGAAGGTTTCATCATAAGACAAGGATGGGTAAAGAAGGAAGCTAGGCAAGGATAGATAACTCAGGGAACATCAAGGCCATTGGGAAATGGAGTCAAGAAAGGATTTACTTATGTTCAATGTGTAAGCTTCAGTTGGGCTAGTCATCTAGAGCATTTGGATCTCAAAGACTGATTGGTGGGATGGAACATTAAGGGATGAGAATGAAGGATGGAGAACCATCTGATTCTGTCTATAGATCATGCCAGAGGTCATTTAACTCCAGGCCTGATTGGACAGAACCATAGGCAACACGAGGGATCTTGAAAAGGTTTATATGGAAGGGGTAGGTTATGGAGAGGCAGCGACGGGCTTTACACCTCCCAATGTTCCTAACCTCTTTCAATTAAATCTTAACAAAAACATCTGAACATTGATCCTATTAACTTGCACATCAGAGAGCAGGCAATAATCATCCACTACACTGGTTTAGTCAATTAAAAACAATATTCAGATACACATATGAGCAGAAAACATTAAAGACTGAGAGAGCTGGGACATAAGGTACCTAACAAGGGTAAATCTTATGTCATGCATTTAGATACCAGTCAGAAGAACATGAAATGAAATGGAAGTAAACGTAGAGAGGAGAAAAACATCACCAATTGCTGTAGATCAGGATCCAATGAAAATTGCTTATCACGTTAAACACAATACCAATCAGGTACATCACTGCCCAAGGCTTTTACATTCAGCCTAAATACATCATATTTCTCAGCCTATCATACAATCATTACACGGGGAACTTGGCTCAGGACAAAAATGCTTGCAATTCACTGATAATGCATCAACAACCATTACAATGATATCCTTCTGTGCTTTATAGCAGAAGAGACACAGAGGACCGACTGAGGAGGTAGGTGAATTTTAAATGTTACATTTAAACACAAAAATGAATGCAGGGCTGAGGCCCATTCCGCTTGATATGCTGTATATTTAATCTTTGTCATCTCCCCGGTGCAATAGAGATCTGCTTCGGATATGATTTGACATTTTGGCTGCAGTAATCCAGGTGATTTGAACAAAATGAAAGAAACTGCTGAGAGGTCTGCCTCATAGATGTTAGATTGTTTTGAACTATAGCTGGGACGAAAAACTCCTTCAGGGACACGGCGCATAATAAAGACTGTATGGGAGACCTGTCCTTTATGGAAAAACATTCTGCTGATAAGAAAACCTTGATATTACCTCTTATCGATGTTCAGGATCTTCAGATCGATCCTCGGGGTCTTCAAAATGATGCTTTGCCTCTTTAAACCTCTGGTTCAGAGCTCAAGATCTTCGTTGATGTGCACTAATCCCTCTGCTCTGTACTGAAACTCCTTGCTGCTTCATTACTGCCTCTGTCGAGTTAGCTTGAGCTTTAAATGGCGCCGGCATGATTTTCGGCATTTGAACTCTGCTTTCCATTAATGTGAGTCCTGACGGCCCCATTCCTTGACTTTCCTGATGGTACTGGCTCATTAGATTTGATCCTGACTGCGCCGCTCGCCATTGAGGTAGTACATTGAACAGCGGTGGTCCTCTCCCTCTGGAAACTCTGCAACACAGCAACACTCATGAAGAAAACAGTAGACGGAGCGATGGGTGCATGGTGGACGAAATGGTGGTGCGGCGGTGGTGGGAACAATGCTTTTGTGTAAAAGAGTGATGGAAATGCGGTGGAGTGGTGGAAAGCGCGGATAATAGGGTTTGGTATGAATATGCAGCGCAAACCGCTAGATCTTGGTCTGGGAACAAAGATCAACGGTGGAGACTGATCCGTGGGAGGACTCATGGACATGGTGGCATTCATATGAAACATGCAATTTAAACGAAACATATGAAACTTAAGACCTGGGTGGATATGCATGACAATGCAATGAAATACCATGAAACGGAGGAATTAAGTGGGACCCGAGGTGCGGAATGACACATTACAGAGTTTGCGATGCGACGGAGCAAAAACTTTGTAAAACCCCAATCATACACATTTTGAATAATACAGGGAAAGGCCACGTAACACGTGACTAGGCGGAAGAAGAAGTACGGTGGGCCCAGGGTCCAATCGCAATCGCAGGTCGGAGCGGGAAGCAATCGCAATGCACAACACAAATGTTCCGATTGCGATTGGGGTCGGAGACGCGATTGAGCGATGACCGTCGATCTGGGAAGAAACGGACGGTGGGGATGTAATCGGAGGTGAGACAGAAGGACTTGCGATCAGCGATTGGAGCGGCGGTGCGATTGAACGCTGGTCGTTAGATCCGAAGCCAGATCAACGATTCACGTTAAATCGGAGGGGCAGACGAGGAGCGGCGAAATGACGATGCGATTGCGCGATAGCCGTTGGATCATGCAATGGATGGACGGCTATGATGTAATCGGGAGATCTCCATCGGGGCGGCACCATTGGGCTTTGCGATTGCGATTGGGAATGGGTTTGCGATTGGCGGAGGACCATCGGATTGCGAGGAGAATGGACGGTCAAGATGCAATCGGGGGATCTCGGTCGGGGCGGCACCGATGGGGGTTGCGATTAGCGCTCAGCCGTTGATCTGGACCCTAGATCGATGGTGCGGAACATATCGGCTGACTTACGTTATAAACAAATCGCATCGGGGCTGTTTTGATATTGCAAAGGAAATTTCACCTACCCGGACTCCCGATTGCGATTAGCACTTGGGACCTAAGCGCTTGGTCCCAGCGCCGGGGCACATGTGGGGGAGTGGTTTGAAAGGGGCCTGTGGTAAAGGGGCTAGGCCCTTAATAAGGTCGGAAGATGGGTTTCTTGCCCATTTAATGGGTTTCAAGGGGTTTAAAGGGAAACGATGGAGGAATAAGGGGGAAAAGTGGCCAACAAAGGTTAGGGGAGGAAATTAAATGGGATTTGAGGGGTAAATGGGGAAATAGAAGGGGAAGACAAGGGGGATGAAACAGGGGCTAAATGAAGGTAAAATAAAGGGGAAAGGAGGCCTTTGGGCATTTCTTCACAAACAGAGAGGCTTTATAGGGGAAATCAGCAGAGGGAATTTAACCAAGGGATGAAAGACAGGAGGAGGCTTTCAAGGATGATGTGTTTATAATGGAAATACATTCTTTGAAAGCTCAAAATAATTTAGCCCCCTATTTGCTTGCCAAAAATTTCATGAAATACTTGGAGATTTAAAGCGACGTTAATTACGGGCGGCATTGCCACCCGTTAATAATAGGGGTCCAACGCTATGATACAAAATAGAAGATAAACGGGCTCACATCAATAGGTAGTATGCTTGTATTTGTGCTACATTTAAAGCTAACATGGATTACATTTCTTTTACCTTGTGATGTTGTTATTGGAAATGTTCTTGTGTTTGTGATAGAAGTTGTTCTAGATATTTTTTCCATGCAATGTTGTTGTTGGCAATATGCTTTTGTTTATGTCGGAAGCAAATCTAACACACTAGATTTCTTTCACCCTACATTGTTGTTGTGTACTTGTTTGTGCTATGCATAAATCTAGCACATGTTAGATTTCTTTTGCTCTGCAATATTGTTGTTGTCTATTTGGTTGTTTATGATAGAATAAAATCTTGGCAATGTGGAAATGTGCTTGTGTTTGGGCTAGGAGTTGGGCTAGATTTCTTTTGCTCTACAATATTGTTGTTTTCAATTTGGATGTTTATTATAGAACGAAATCTAGCACGTGTTAGATTTCCTTTACCTTGGCAATGTGCTTGTGTTTGTGTTAGAAGGAAATATAGCATGTGCTAGGTTTCTTTTGGCATGAAATGTTGTTGTTGGTAGTATGCTTGTATTTGTGCTACATGTAAAGCTAACATGCATTAATTTTCTTTTACCTTGTGATGTTGTTATTGGAAATGTGCTTGTGTTTGTGATAGAAGTTTTTCTAAAAATATTTTTCCATGCAATGTTGTTGTTGGCAATATGCTTTTGTTTATGCTGGGAGCAAATCTAACACGCTATATTTCTTTCACCCTACAATGTTGTTGTGTGCTTCTGTTTGTTCTTATGCATAAATCTAGCACGTGTTAGCTTTTCTTCAACTTGCAATATTGTTGTTGGCAACATGCTTCAATTTTGGCTCGAAAGAAATCTAAAATGCACTAGATTTCTTTCTCACTGCAATGTGGTTGTTGACAATATGCTTTTGTTTGTGCTAAAAGTAAATCTACCATGTGCTAGATTTCTTTTATCTAGAAATGTTGTAATGTGTTTGTGTTTTTGCTAGAAGTAAATCTTTCCTTATAGCGTTCATTAGATTTCTTTCACCCTTCTATGAGTTTATTGACAATGTGGTTGTATATGCGTTAGAAGGAAATCTAGTGTTCACTAGATTTATTTCGCATTGCAATGTTGTTGTTGGAAATTCAATTGTTTTTGCTAGAAGTGTTACCACAATGATGTTGTTGGCAATGTGCTAAAAGTAAATCTAACATGTGCTAGATTTCTTTTGCGCTAGAATGTTTGGTAATGTGTTTGTGTTCATGCTATAACAAAATCTGGCATGCGCTAGATTCTTAACCCCTCCAATGTTATGTGTTTTTTTTTTGTGCTAGAAGCAAATCTAATATGCGGTATGTTTCTTTCACCCTACAATATTGTTATGTGCTTGTGTTTGTGAGAGAAGGAAATCTAGCATGTGTTAGATTTCATTCACCTTGCAATGTTGTTTTTGGTGACATGTTTGTGTTTGAGATATAAGTACAAATAGCATGTTAGATCTAATTCACCTTGCAATATTGTGATTGGAAATATGCTTATGTTTGTGATAGAAGAAAATCTAGCATGATATAGATTTCTTTTACCCTACAATATTGATGTTGCCAATATGTTTGTGTATGGTGGGAGGAATTCTAGCATGCACTAAATTTATTTTGCAATGCAATATTTGTGTTAGCAACATGCTTGTGTTTTTACTAGAATAAAATATAGTATGCAATAGATTTTGTTTCACAATGAAATGTTTTTGTTGGCAACGTGCTTTTAATTGAGCTAGAATGAAATATAACCTACATTGGATTTCTTTTGCAATGCAATATTGTTGGAAATGTACTTGTGTTTGTGCTAGAAGGAATTATATCATGCATTGGATTTCGTTTTCCCTATAATTTTATTGTTGGCAATGTGTTATAATTAAATCAAGCATAGGTTAGATATCTTCCACCCAGCAATTTTGTTTCTGGCAATGCGATTTTGTTTGTGCTAGAAGAAACTCTAGAATGTGTAAGATTTCTTTTACTTTGCAATGTTTTTGTGAGTAACATGCTTCTATTTACGCTAGAAGGAGATTTGGCATGTAGTGGACTTCGTTCGCCTTAGAATATTGTTGTTGACAATGTGCTTGTGTTTGTTCTAGAAGGAAATCTAGCACGTACTAGATTTATTTGGCCATGTAACGTTTCTTCTAGCAATATGCTTATTTTTGTAGTAGAAGGAATGATATTTATTGTTCTCTTTCATTTGAGGTGCAATGTTGTTGTTTGAAATGGGCTTCTACTTGTGATAGAAGGAAATCTAGCACACATTATATTTCCTTCATAATGTAATGTTGTTATTATAAATATGTTTGTTGTTATGCTAGAAGGAAGGTTATAATGTGTTAAATTTCCTTCATCTTGCAATGTTATTGTTGAAAATGTGTTTGTTTTTGTGATAGAAATAAATCTTGCATTTGTTAGATTTTTTTCGCAATGCAACATTATTGTTGGAAATGTGCTTGTATTTGTGTTAGAAGGAATTATAGAATGCACTAGATTCATTTGTTCTTGGTCCAAAAGTAAAACTATCAAGATTTCACCCTCACCAAGGTTAGTGCTATGATATTATTCTTGGAAGTGCATTTGTGATTATTCTAGAAGGATACCTAGTGATTACTAGATTTCTTCTAGACACCATTACACTTATGCAACCAATGCTCTAGGGGTGTCATTGTCTCAATAATCACAATGGTTAGAGTTATAGCTTTTGATGTGCCCTTTTATTGAATTTGGAGCAATTTATGGAGATCAATGATAGTGAAAAAGAATTGTATATAGATATATGTTGTTGTTGGCACTACATTTGTGCTTGAGTTGGAAGGAAAGATAATGGTATAGCTTTCCTTTTGGCACAAACACAATAATCCAATCATAATTATTTGATCCATGGAGAATAATGTGATCTTTGTATAATTTTGAAGTTTATGAATAAATGTATTATTGAGGTATACTATATTTTGCTTCCAATGCACATGTATGCAACTTTAAAGTAACAAGCACAATTTTTTAGCATGTATTGTTTTTCTCTCTATTTTGTTGTATAGTTATGAACTTCCAAAAACAATTTCACTAATGTTTGGATGCATAAGATAAGACTCTTCCTCATCAACATAAAAATGTAGGAAAACTCAAATCTACACTTTTCGAGGACCTAAAGTTAACATCCCTTTGTATCCATCCTAAATAGTATGTCCTTAAATGTGTATAGGTAGGGAGTGCTAACATTGGAACTAAAGATCTGTAAAATGCAATTTCTTTTCTTTTGAACTAAAGAAAAACTCTAGTTTGGATTTTGATTGCAATTTCTTTTCTTTTGAACTAAAGAAAAACTCTAGTTTGGCTTTTGATTATCAAGTTCAAACATCAAACATCCTTACTAAGTGAAAATTTAATTTTTCCTTTTCATGGGGCATTTAGACATCTTATGTAGCATCAATCTTGGAACTTCAAGGACCATGTTTTGGTTCTTCAAATTCTACAAATTTGTTATGATCATTATACATAGACATGCATTAAGACTACAAGTGTCATTTCTGAAGTTAAATAGGAACTTGGTGGTTTGATATGAGCTGATATTTGTCATTCAAAACTTTTATTTGGAAGAAAACCTCTATTTTGGCTTTTGATTATCAAGTTCAAACATCAAACATCCTCACTAAGTGAAAATATAATTTCTCCTTTTCATGGGGCTTTTAGACATCTTATGTAGCATCATCTTGGAATTTCTTAGATTTTCCAATGGACCATGTTTTGGTTCTTCAACTTCTACAAATTTCTTATGATAATGATTCATACACATGCATTAAGGCTACAAGTGTCATTTTTGAAGTTAAATATGAACTTGGTGGTTTGATATGAGCTGATATTTGTCATTCTATGATACTATCTACATCTCTAATTGCATGGTCTTCATGTATGTTTTTTGTGTAATTTTCATGTAAGGTACTGTTTGGTAGTAGGCATTAGATGGTGGGGAATAATGTTTCATTACATAAAATATAACTACCATACTATTTAAATTATTGCATCTATATTACTTTTTTGAAAGTTGTGTGCTTTTGTGAAAATATAAAATCATACTTTAAATGGTTCAACCTTTTAATTACAATTTATGATTTAATTGTTGTTACAGAATTGGTACAAGCTAGAATGGAAAATAAAATTTTGGCAAAAGGGGACTATGTTGATCTCCTTATTAATGATCAAGTCAAGGGGCAAGGAAGGGTGGAATCTACAGAGTTTGGAACTTATTATGCTGAAGAAAGGGTTAATGCATGTTATGTTGCAATTTTGATAATTGATGTCACTCAACCACATTTGATTGAGGATGTTGATGAAGGGGACATACATCCATGGAATATCATGGATTTGAGGCAAAACATAGGTAATTCAAATTATTGAAGCATGTGTTCAAATGTATAATACTTTTTTTTTGAGTAAATACTAACCTTATTTACACTCATTTATAGGTGCAAATGTTTCTTCCACATTTTCTATTGGATAAAGGTAGATCTTCTACAACATGGAGTGAAGGTGGGTGAGGGCTCCATATTCGATACGGAAAGCTTGGAAAGATGGTAAATAAAGGATGCATAATGGTTAAAATTGAGAAGGTGTTAAAACATGGAAATATGGTAAATAAAGGATGCACATAATGGTTAAAATTGAGAAAGGTGTTAAAACATGGAAAAATGGTAAATAAAGGAAGCATAGTGGTTAAAATTGAGAAGGTGTTAAAACATTATACTGCTCTACCACATCCAACAGGATTTGAGCATACACTAGGGGTGCATTGGAATCTTATGAGATTTTTCCAGAATCATATTTGCAACCTCACTGTCATGGCCATGCCATAAATATTCCCCAAGATAGGGTTAGATTCATATGTACATCAAACATCCTCACTAAGTGAAAATATAATTTCTCCTTTTCATGGGGCTTTTAGACATCTTATGTAGCATCAATCTTGGAATTTCTTAGATTTTCCAAAGGACCATGTTTTGGTTCTTCAACTTCTACAAATTTCTTATGATCATTATTCATACACATGCATTAAGACTACAAGTGTCATTTCTGAAGTTAAATAGGAACTTGGTGGTTTGATATGAGCTTATATTTTTCATTCTATGATACTATCTACATCTCTAATTGCATGGTCTTCATATATATTTATTGTGTAATTTGCATGTAAAGTACTTTTTGGTAGTAGGCACTAGATGGTGGGGAACAATGTTTCATTACATACAATATGACTACCATACTATTTGAATTATTGCATCTATATTACTTTTTGAAAGTTGTGTGTTTTTGCGAAAATATAAAATCACACTTTACATGGTTCAACCTTTTAATTACAATTTTATGGTTTAATTGTTGTTACAGAATTGGTACAAGCTACAATGGAAAATATATCAAAAGGAGACTATGTTGATCTCCTTATTAATGATCAAGTCATTGGGCTAGGAAGGGTCAAATCTACATTGTCTGGAACTTATTATGTCGGAGAAAGGGTTAATGCATGCTATGCTGCAATTTTGATAATTGATGTCACTCAACCACATTTGATTGAGGATGTTGATGAAGGGGACATACATCCATGGAAGATCATGGATTTGAGGCACAACATAGGTAAATCAAAATATTGAAGCATGTGTCCAAATATTATTGATAGTATAATACAATTTTTTTGAGTAAATACTAACCTTATTTACATTCGTTTATAGGTGCAAATGTTTCTTCTACATTTTGTAGTGGAGAAAAGGTAGATCTTCTGCAAAACGGAGTGAAGGTTGGTGAGGGCTCTATATTCAATACAAATCTTGGGCATAAAGTGCATGGAAAGATGGTAAAGAAAGGATGCATAGTGGTTAAAATTGAGAAGGTTTTAAAAAATGATGTTGCTCTACCACATCCAACAGGATTTGAGCATACACTAGGGGGTGCATTGGAATCTTATGATATTTGGCCAGAATCAGATTTGGAAACTCATTGTCATGATCATACCATAAATATTCCCCAAGATAGGGTTAAATTCATATGTAAAAAGGTTTATCTTACACATGAATGCATGGGAACAAGCATGTGCATTGCCAAAGGAATGCTAGTTAATGTCCGCGAGGATGACATTGTTGAAGGTGAAACACTAGGAGAAATGGACTTTGGTGTATTTTTGGAAGAGATAGATGGAAATTGTGAAATATGCAGAATTGGGGATAATTCTATACATTGTTTGGTTAGATGGCCAATAAATAAGTTGGTGGACAACAAAGGTGTGATATTAAGGGTTAAGGAAAAGTTCAAGGAGCCGACCAAGGAAATGGTGTTATGGGATGTTATAGAAGACAAAAATCCCTTAAACAAATGGGATGAGAACCTTTGTAATGAAAAAGATATAAACTCAATTGATATGCATGTAACAAGGCCATATAAAAGGAATAAACGAGTTATGGCTACAACAAAAATTGCAAAATGTCAAACAAATATAGATGAAGAGAAAGAAATTCGACTTTTGGCAGCAGATGTATGTTGTACAAAATATTGTCTTCAACATGTGGATAGGAAGGCCATTGCAGGTGCTAGAAGGGGCATGAGACAAATAAATAAAAATGGTATTAGGGAATTTGTCTTGAATTCACTCACGTCAAACACAATCATGTCAAGGAGCCATGGCCTACCACCTATTTCTAGAAATGTAAAGGACATGAGATTTAATGGGAATATTATTTGTAAGAAAGCATGGTATAAAATACATAAGATTCCTCAAAGCACATTCTATAACTACCAACAATATTTCCAAAATGGTTAGATCAAAGCTATTCATGGTAACACCAACACATGCAAAGCACGAGGACACACCGTGGCAGCCATAGAAATATTGCACAAAATTGTAATGGATAATTCAGATTTTTCACCAAACCAAACATGTCAAGTTGAAGAAGATGGAACATCTGCTCCTTTAAGATTGCTTCCTTCGACTTACACACAAAATTCTCTGTTAAAAGAGATCAATGAGGCTCTTCAAAAGCTCAATTACCCATCAATATCACAGTCAACAATGAGCAAGATATGGAATACTAAGTTTCGAGATGTGGCATTTTCAAAGAAAACCAACTTCAGTAAATGCGGTGAATGTATTGTGTTGAAAGCACAGATGAAGTCAGCGACTACAAAAGAGATGGAAGAAAAGGCACGAGGTAGGCTGAACAAACATAACAAGATTGTTATGTGTGGAAGATATTGCTACTATGCCCATAGAATTATGTCAGAGTGGTTTCCAAAGGAGTATTTGAGCATTATCCATGATAAAATGGATAAAACAAAGACTTCAATACCAAGGCTACGTGTCAAATCAAAATCTATTGTAGGAACAAATTTAGGTTTGTCATTGACAGGTATGCTAACACATGGGCATAAGACATGAGGTTTTGGTCATTTCTCCCTACCATTTGTACATATGGGATCACAATTTACTATCACATCCCTTGAAAAGTGCTTAAGGGACCTTGAAGACCCACAAATTGATATGTATGGTGATATACTTTATGAGAGTGGAAGTTCAAGAAACCCACTTACAAATGCATTATTTGACACCTCTATTTACTCAAAATGTCAAGTGTACAAGGATGATTTTATATCTCATGGAAGATCAAAGAGTCAATATGTTGATTTTAAACCTCTTCTTCCACACTTATTGTTACAGTTGGACAATGCAACAAGTGATAATAAGAATCACTATCTTTTCATGTTTCTGTCACTTCTAACTGCACTTGGTATCTTCATCACTATTGAGGTTGGATTCTTGCCTGTGGGGCACACCCATGAAGACATAGATGGAACCTACGAAAGAATGTATTCCAACCTAAAAAGTAAAGATATATATTCTTTACCTGAAATGATGGACACATATTCTATAATTGAAGAAAATCGAGTGTTTCCACCTACACTTATTGACACTGTCTATGACTTCAAAAGTTTCCTTAATGGATACATCAAGGAGGGAAAAAATGCACTAGTTGGACATCTTAATGTTCAATACTTCCATTTTCTTGTACTCAATGATATTCCAGTACTAAGGTACAAAGAATCCATTAGAGATATTGAGTGGTCAGAATCAGTTGAGTTATGGAATATAGATGATGAAGGTCGACCTATAATTCCCATAGGGAACTCATCTTTCTTAGCTTCCAAAAAGAATAATGCCTATTTAAAAGAACTAAAGGAAGGGATAACATCATACATAAAAATGTGGAAAGACACTATCGGGAATGAGGGTTCACCAATTGTTACAGAGGAATGGAAAAATAAAGTAGTGTATTGGGAAAGACTTCTTGATACATTAGATGGAATCTATAATGATCATAGAATAATAGATGGAAGTGATTCATCTTTTGAGGATTTCTGGCCCAAGACAAGGCACATTGATGTTGATCGTAATGCACTACATGTAATCTCAAGTATTATGGATGGAGATTTTGATAATGCAATAGATGAACCGGTATATGTTGGACCCAAATGCAACAAGCCAAAGCCAACATTCAATCCAATGATTGATGTTGAGAAAGGAAAGATGTTGCTAGTTAGATCAGGAAACGAGGATGCAAGAGAGATGATTTGGATGACAAAACCCATCTGAGATATCTTTAGGGATAATGAAAGTGAGAATATTCATGTAAAGGTTGATTGGTGGAAGCCTATTTCAGGGAAATACAATGGAAAATTTTTAGAGCAATATTGGATACCAAATCCCGATGACATAGAACTTGGCTCTATTCCAGTTAATACCATAGTGTGGGCATGGATGCTAAAGAAAGAACATTGCAAGAAGACCAAGATAAATAAATATGGTGTAGAAGCTGTTCTTGACCTACTTGAATGAATATCTTAAGATTAGGTTTATATGATTCATGAATGTAATTTTTTTTTGAAGGATCTATTAATATACATTTTGACACACTTTTCAATATTTGCTGTATATCAAATATTCTCTTCATATTATTTTTGGAGAAGTTTTATATTATTTAGTATTTCAATGTAATCATGTTTTTATATTATTTAGTATTTCAATGTAATCATGTGGTGATACAAATGACATGACAGTGCCATAAAATATTTAAGTTTTCAAAGCTTTGTTTGACCAACAAGACTTCTCACCATATCAAATATGCATAATCAAATTCAATAATGCACTTAAAAACAACATCTTCTAAACTTGGTCTATTAAAACAATAGTGGAGTAGATAATTAGTATTCTATTTAATATAAACCATTTAAACACTTAATGAAAAAATGTTAGACACTTGTAATAATGTTTGAAGTGAGTTTTCCTTAATATTCCTTATTATAATTGATATAAATCAAATTTGTTGTTTTGTTGCACTTTAATTTATAAAAAAATGATTTTGATCATTGAACAACACAACTAGACTTACAAAATATTTCCTCTTATAGATTTTGAAGTGGTGCCAACATCGTACTAGTATAAAAAATTTGTACTCAACATAGGAAAAGTAGTTAGTGTCAATTTAAAATGGTCAATAATAGCAAGAAACACAATATTAATATATTGTTAAATAACTTTATACTAGGTAAGATTTTTTTTAGAGAATCTATTATTCACCAGTCAAATTTAATACATAAATATAAATATTCATGATAATAGAAATATTGTAAGGAATCTAAGTTTTAGATGAATGTCAATATGTTCTTTTCAATATTTTATCCTTAAACACAAAAACTAAACATTTGTAATAAATAGTTTAGTCAATTTTCTCTCTTTCCTCTTGTATTTAAAAATAACCAAATTGTGTTACTTTGTTACTATTCTAATTCATGATTGATTTTGATAATCAAAATGATTAGTAATTGAGCAGAGAGGCCAGGCTCATTCTACAACCTAGTATGAGGGGACGTAAGTTTTTGTGTTTCGTGCCCTATTAAATTAAAAATAAATAGATGTTTAAATCTTTTACTTTTCAAAAATATTTGAGCAAGAGATTCAAATAAACTATTTGAAGAAATATGTTAACTAATTTATGTGGATATCAACTTCATATATAACTATATATAGAAAAAAAATTAAGTTTTTATGGTTAAATTTTTTTTTGGTCTTATATATACTTTATTTAGCATTCAAAAAAACAAATTAAACAATGAAAAATAACACATTGCATTTTGCACTCTAAAAATGTTTGCACGTGAAGAAATTTGATCCCTCGCTCATGTTAAATCCGTATTTAAGATGGATCTATGCTGGTATATATTGGAAACCTTACTATGATAATTTTTCATTAAATAACTTTATACTAAATATATATCTTGCATATTAATCTATTATTCATTAAGTAAGACTCAATTAACTTATTTTTTAACACAAAAGTATAAATAATAAATAATAAATAAATTATACTATTAGTCTCATTCAACATTTAATGATGATTATCATCCACTAAGACCAAATATGGTATATAAGAAGCCATAAAAATATTACTCAAAATTCTTTAGAATTTTATTGTTATGCTCAAAAAGCATTAAAAGAAGTGTTTCCAGATCATCATAATTTTGTTTAGTTAAAAGATCAAGGTTGGTAGTGCCACAAATATTTTGAAATTAAAATCCAATGAGTATAAACTAGATGATTTAAGAGGGTTTTTCATATTCAACCATATTACTAGTGTTGCAAAGGTGATAGAATTTTAAATTGTGTCAACCTTGTCCTAGTAATGATGGTGGTAACTTAACACATACATGATATTTACTATATCATATTATAATTAAATGGGTTAATAATAGTAACATACACAATAATGCACTTAAAAACAACATCTTCTAAACTTGGTCTATTAAAACAATAATGGAGTAGCTAATTAGTATTATATTTATTATAAACCATTTAAACACTTAATGAAAAAATTTTAGACACTTGTAATAATGTTTGAAGTGAGTTTTCCTTAATATTCCTTATTATAATTGATATAAATCAAATTTTCTCTTTTGTTGCACTCTAATTTATAAAAAAATGATTTTGATCATTGAACAACACAACTAGACTTATAAAATATTTCCTCTTATAGATTTTGAAGTGGTGCCAACATTGTAATCAACATAGAAAAAGTAGTTAGTGTCAATTTAAAATGGTCAATAATAGTAAGAAACACAATATTAATATATTGTTAAATAACTTTATACTAGGTAAGATTTTTTTTACAAAATCTATTATTCACTAGTCAAATTTAATACATAAATATAAATATTCATGATAATAGAAATAATGTAAGGAATCTAAGTTTTAGATGAATAATAATATGTCCTTTTCAATATAATATCCTTAAACACTCAAGGCATAAAAACTAAACATTTGTAATAAATAGTTTAGTCAATTTTCTCTCTTTCCTCTTGTATTTGAAAATATTCAAATTGTATTACTTTGTTACTATTCTAATTCAGGATTGATTTTGATAATTAAAATGATTTAGTAATTGAGTCGAGAGCGAGAGCTCATTCTACAACATAGTATGAGGGATTAATATAAAATTGAAACTGCAATTTTTTTTTGAAGGATCTATTAATATGGAAGTGGACACTTTCAATGCTTGGTACATATATCAAACAGTATTCTTGATATTATTTTGAGTTTTATATTTATTTAGTATTTAAATGTAATAATATTATTTGGTATTTCAATGTAATCACATAGTGATACAAATGACATGAAAACGTTACTTGTAAAATATATAAGTTTTTAAAGCTTTGTTTGGCCAACATGACTTGTCACCATATCAAATATGCATAATCCAAATTCAATAATGCACTTAAACATCTTCTAAACTTGGTCTATAAAAACAATAGTTTTTAACTTAGTTTTTAACACAAAAGTACAAATAATAAATAATAAATAAATTATACTACCACCCTTTCTAGATACCATTTAGAAACAGCATTTAGCTCCCTCTAGGGTGATGTTAAATACGTATTTAAGGTGGATCTATGCTAAAAAGTATGTATTGGACATTACTGTATTGATTTTTTTCATTTAAATAACTTTATACTTAATATATATCTTGCATATTAATCTATTATTCTATTTAGAATCTATTTGGTAATTAAAAACATAAAATTGTAAAATCTCTTTTGGTAATAATCACATCTTGATAGACGTGTCAATCTTCAAGACAAAACGTTATTGGTTCATCATCGAGTTAAATTTGAGAGATCGAATCAAATCAATAAGCTTAAATAGATATGGGAGTGATTAAAACTGGCCGTTCAGCTTATTTAGTTTGACTTTTATCATTATAATGTTTTTAATTAATAACGACTAGTTCCATTCTATTATTAAACTATTTAATTTATTTATTCCTTAATTATTAGATTAATAAACTTTTATATATATATATATATATATATATATATATATATATATATATATATATATATATATATATATATATATCTTGTTTAGTTGATTTAATTTTTTAATTATCAAGTTTATTTATTTATTAAAGCGAGAGCAAATAAAAAATAATAAAAAAAATAAAAAATACAAATAAATGAACAAAAAAATAAAAATAAAATAAAATAAAATCGTAGAATTAAAAACAACATTAAAAAAATCAAAATCAAAATCAAACTTAAAATAAATAAATAAATTAATTAATTAATTAAAAAAAATAAAGTGAAATAAAATTAAAATAAAAATAAATAAATAAATAAAAATTATAATAAAAGGCACACATTTTTAAAAGGCAGTAGAAATAAAAGACGAGCTGAAACATAAGCGGGTATCAACAAGCTGGCAATGTTCAACCATCATCTCTTGTTGAGATTAACGGGTCTTACACCGATTTCTAAAGCCTCTCATAAACTTTCTGGAATGATGGAGATCGAAAAGTTCGTGAAACATGCGGTGACATTAAGCATGGAAGATCCCACTCATCTGCCCTAGGCGAGCATGCAAAAAGGACTAGCAACTCATATTTTGCATTGAAGAGGCAGAAGATACGTACTAGGATCGACCATTTCCATCATCGGAAGTTAAGAGAGGCCTTGCGTCATGATTAATCTCAGAAATGATGGGCAGAACATCAACAGGTGTTGGATACCTATATGTTCTTGATATGTTTTATTACGCCTTACTGCCTTTTAAATAACCTTTGTCAATATAATTAATATTTTTTTTAATTTTAATTTTATTTTCGCTATTTACAATTCTTCTTATTTTTATTTTTATTTTTATTTTTTTATTATATTTTTTATTTATTTATTTTTAAAAGTTTGATTTTGATTTTGATTTTTTATTATTTATTTATTTTATTTAATTTAATTTTTTATTTATTTTATTTATTTTTCATTTTTATTTTTTTTATTTATTTATTTTTAGGTTATTTTTTATTTGAGCCTCTTCCTTTAATAAATAAATAAAATTGATAATTGATATTAATTAATATATATATATATATATATAAGTTTATTAAATACGGTAACTAAGGGAATAAATAAATTAAATAGTTTTAATATTGAGTAAAACTAGTAAGATTATTAATTAAAAACATTATAGGGGGTATTAAAAAGTCAAACTAACCATTTTCTAACTTTGACTGGTTTAACCATCTCTACATCTATTTAAGCTTTTGATTTGATGCGATGCGATATACTTGAGTCTTGATGATGAGCCTATGGTCGGACTGAAAGCGGCGTCATTTAATGTTCCATTACATGTGATTATTACCCGAGATATTTTACAATCTATTATTCATAAAGTCGGTCTCCCAATTAAGTTGGTTTTAACACAAAAGAACAAATAAGGAAATAAGAAATAAATTACACTACTACTCTCATTCAACATTTAAATTGATCAGAAAAAAAATATTTTCTCATGTCAACTTTAAAATGGCTTCCAAACTTCCTACAATAAGTATGTAATGATGATGGTGATAATGATAGTTATCATCCACTAAGACCAAATAATATGGTATACAAAAAATACATAAATATATTACTCTAAATTATTAAAATTTTATTGTTATGCTAAAAAAGCATAAAAAATAAGTGTTTCAAGATGTCATAATTTTGTTTAGTTAAAGATCCAAGAAGGTTGGTAGTGCTAAATTATTTTGAAATTTAAATCAGAATTTGAGTATAAAGTGGATAAGAAGGGTTTTCATCTTAAACCATATTATAGTGTTGCAAAACATTAGAATTTTTAAATTGTTTTAACCTTGTCTTAAGTATTATTAATTTAACATACCTTGTCATGATATTTACTATATCAAATTATAATTAAACGGGTTAGTAATAGTAACTTATGCAAACATTATTTTCATATTAAAGTTAATCATAATAACATACAAAACATTCTTTTCATAAAGTTAACAATAGTAACATACACACCATTATTTTTCATAAGATAACTTTAACAAACTTAGATTTTAGTACAAACCATAAAAAGTCTTAAAAGAGAGATAATGTAAGGAAACCAAGATTAAGATGTGAAAATATTTGTTTTGCAAGTTTGTATAAATTTGTTTTATATACTTTACCATGAAAAAAATTCCTTGAAATGATAGAATGTCTACATTAAAATTAGTAAACTAAGTGATTTTATAATTCCACATTTTTTGAAAAAACTTAATCCTAGTTAAAATTTCTAAATTCTAGATTGACGGAGAAACTTCCAAATTTAATGAAATATGTCATTTCTTATATTGAGTTCCCCATAATTCTTAGGATATCTCCTTTACCAACTTGTTGGGGAAAAAATAATAGTTGTCAATATACCTATGCTGATCTGGTTCTGTGCTTGTGGTGTAAACCTTTAATGTATGTGTATATAAATGTCTAATGTTTAAATGATTGTCTCAAACCTAACGGTGCCTCTATCATCTCCCAGAGAAAAACATTTTAACTTCTTTGGAATTAGAAAGATAAATAGACAAAACAACAATAATCAAACTTATTTAAAACTGAAACAAACAAATAAGCAACATTCCAACTCTGTATCTTTTATTCCCTTATTGTATCTAAAAAGCAATATTTTGTTTTACCACATTGGGATAATGTTCATGCTAACAATGGAGAAAGGTTGAATGCAAATGGGAGATTAAAGTAATGTAGAATATATTCTAAAAGGGGGTTGAGGGCGAGGTGTCTGAAGCTATATTGTGAAGTTGGTTTCCTTTTTTTCTACCATGGTTAACAGAAACCTACTGTAAAGGCCCTGAATATAAGGGGATTGTTCCATCTTAAAGACAACAACAAATTTATGTGTATAGGTGTATGTATGATAGGGAAAGTGTTATGGTGGGTTATGCCTTTGTTTTTGGCTTCTTGCTTTTTCCAAGTGTGGCTCTACTAAGGCTTGTCTTAGGGTTCACGCATTCAATCCACAAACTCATAAAAATTTTCAATAATACGTGATGAAACCTCTCTACGGACTAATTTCATAGTCGATGGTAGCAGCCAATATTTTATATCAAACATTAATTTCTTTCATTTTTAGTGGCTGATCGGTTCCTTACGAATAAATTTATTAGCAATAACCAATGAAATTACTCTGTCGTTGAGAGAGAACAAAACAGCAAAAAACCAATCTCTACAAACCCTAACTATCCCAGTAAGGAAATATAAAAGAATGTAGAAAAAATTAACCCTTTGGTGAAAGGGTCATGAAATAACCGAAGTACAAAAAAGTTCCAATATATGAGAGCTAGTCATGCTAGGCGATATTTCAGATCAGACATTAATGAATTGTATTAAGTGACAAGCTTTGAATACTATATATATGTATCTGGTCACACATTCAGTATTGGTAATGTAAGCTAGATCTTGTTACAAGAAATAAAATAAGAGAAATGAATTAACGAAATACATGTGTACTTAGCTCGGTTGTCCCAAGAGAATTGGTACTTTCCATTCCAAGTAGGCAAGATGATAAAAATCTGCATAATCACTAACAGCAGAAGACATCACAGATGGATTGAAATGATGCTTTTATGCACATAACTACAGTATCACAAAGTATCGCAACACTTATATCATGACCATATGGAATAAAAAAAAGTTTATAATGCCAAAAGGGGGAATAGAAGCTTGTATTGAATTTATAGATTACAACATGATACTCTGCTTCTAGTCTTTCATTACGAGTTTGATGTACATATAGAAAGCCCTAAACTATAGAGATAGGACCAAAACCTTTGTTTTCATGAATTAGAGGTAAGATCGATTACACCATTCATAAAATAAAATTAAATTGATTCTTTTAACCATCTGTACATTGTGGATAAAATTTGAATCAAGGTATAAGTCTTTGGTTTTCATTTAATTGAAGCACACATGAATATCATAGTAAATATCGAGGCTGACAACCAGGAATGGATAATTTAGGTATTGATATGAATCTGTCATGTTTTGGAAGAGAGGAACATGGTAATGCCAATTGGTTTTTCGATGCAATTTATTCGATAAACAATTAACCTTCTGTGACCAAATACACAACTTATGTGTGCATAGACATAAACGTTTGGAACTCAAGTGTTGCTGGACAAAGAAAATGCTGGGTAGTTTATTATCAAATAGCATTCTTCATTGATAAAGTTATTAAACTCCACTAATTCATTAAGAACTTAGGTAAAAATTTTAAAAATAAAAAGCTTCACCTCAAACACTAATCAAGATAGTAGGAGTTTAATATTATGAACAGCGGTGGTATCAAAGTTTGGGTTTGGATATTGTAATAAGGTATAATTTGGAAAAAATGGTGTAAAGTAGATGGTAAAATATGGATCAAACATCTCCCCCCAAGTTGAATAATTTGCATGTCCAAATGTGAAAATCATAAAACCAGTAAAATTGTGAGATGTTTTTCATGACTACTTGGAAATTCAAGTTGCTTGACTGGTATCTTGAGACCTTGGTGCATCTCTTCGGCTATTCGCTAGTACAACTTTTTCCTCTTTAGTTGTCCATTTTCAAAACATCTTGTGTACCTAATTTTTGATCTTCCCTATATTTTTTTTTTGAAGTTTCAGCAATTGCCATCTTTGAAATTTCTTGCTCTATTCCTTGAGTTACTTATTTTCATTTTCAATGCAATTCGATCACGTCCTATTTCAACTTCTAATTTTTTTCTGATTTTTATTTTTGAGCTTTGGTTATGCCATTAACATTTAGATATTTGATGGACTTCATCCAAAATCAATATCAAAAACGGTTTTAAGTATTGTACTTGAGAGTTCTTAGTTTCCCGGTTATCTTTTTCTCTGATTCAAAAAAACATCTCCCACTACTGTCATTATCTTTTTAGCCATCTAGAGAAAAGTGAATTTCTTTTTTCCTTCAAACAATACACATTTAGTTCGTTAAGGTTGTCATATTGTTTAGCTGCGATAATATGGTGAGTTGCTTGGAGGGTTAGATTATAAGCCTTATATTCCTTTGAAAACCCGGGAAATTTCGCCAATTGAGCGTTATCTTCTTCTTCATCGGTAACTTGGGAAATCGGTTTGTTTTGTTGCGGAATGAGTTCTTGCCTTCTCCTATGATTGTTACCTTGCTTGAGCTGTTCTGTCTGGCCTTTTAGCGAGCCATATTTTACGGTGACTCTACGAATAGGAAGGGGTGTAAGCGAAGGGTTATTTAGTTGAGGTATCCCTTTATTTCCTTTGTTCATTATATGAAATTTCGGCCAAAAGTGGCTTTCCTAAAGAAAAAATAATAAAATAATTGTTAAAATAATAAAATAAAATTATGAATTTTGGAGAAAATAAAGAAAACTACTTTTTTTGTTACATGTTTTTCATTAACTCATATGGGTTTACTAAAAATTTCAGTTTTAGACACCATTGAATGCGAAATTAAGTTCATCCAACAGGTAGACATTGTAGTAATTCTTTTGATGGGAACCACATTGATACAAAATTGCAAATGAGTAAAAGAAAAACATGTTACAAAAAACAAACTTTTTAATGTATGAGAATTTTTATTGGGTGGGTCTTCATAAGTATGCATGCGGGTACTTGTTGGACGTGGGTGAATTCCACATCTAATGAGTGTCTAAGCAGGGTTGGTACACCTATAAGGAGATAAAAATAAATACAATTAAATAAAGTAGTTTTCTTCTTTTCCCTGCGAAATATTTACATGTGCCTATTTTTAAATTTTAAGAATTTTGATTGGACTACATATTTATGACATGAAAATTACATGAAAATTTCATGGGAAATTTTAGTGAAATTTCATATTATTTTCATGGCTTCCTTGGTAACGTGAAGTCCTCATGTTTTGAGGGGTTGGGGTCTTCATCCCAAACTCCTTTATTATCACTGATAGCACCCTTGGCTCCCCTAGTCCTTCTACTCCTGCAGCTGGTCTATGGGCTCCAAAAAAAAATGTTTTCACTGAAGAAATTACTCCAGGTGTGTCTCTTTATTTGTTTTGTGGTTATAACACATCAATAATTTTATTAGCATGTGATGATACAAACTGCCCTTAGGTTTCACCAGCATTATCATTTCTGCCTTCATGGAAAATTTCTCCAAACTTCTCTAGAGGTAGCAATGCAATGGAATTTTTAACAAATCATCTTACTCAAAATGTAATAAGATTCTTAGATGGTATTGAAAAGTGAAGATGTAACTGCTACATAGGTTATAAATCTAAGAAATATCACCAATAAGATATAAAAAAATTAGTAATAATCCGTAATCACTCTGGGTATACCCACATATGTGACTCGTATTACGATTTTCTTTGAAATTTCAGTTTGCAAATCTCTGATTCAAGTGTTAAAGGCTTCTTCCCACCATGTTCTCTAAATCACTGAGATAGTAGCATGGAAATATGGTTTTATCCATCACTTCCATTTTACAAATTAAACCATGGCATCTATGGCTATGAGAGAATTATGAATGTTCATTGTCATTTACTTCTGCAACAACAGAAAATGGTGATGACTTCCCCCTACTCTTCAAAAGGTGCAAAGTTTATGGTACTATGGTATGACCCAAACCATTCTGGGGTGGGATTAACAGTGATCCCAACATACTATGTGTGATGCCAAAATGATTCATATAAAATGTGATTAATATCATTGGGGGTACATCCATGATGAATCACGATATATTATAATGAAATATAATGTTCAACTATATAGTTTATTAAAACTGGAATCCACAATATATTCAGCACAATTAGTCACATGCTACAGATGGAATTATAACGAATGAAAAGTAGATAACAATGAAATAGGTACACACCCTTTAAAACATAAAATACACTATTTGGAAACACATGGAAAATAGCGGAAGATGGAGGTTACTTCTTATACATTTCTATGTTTATAATATGGTTAACAGTCTTAATTAATGTTTGTGACCCATGAATATTTATGATTAAAAATATCTATGTATTTAACTACCTCATCTCACTGACTGTGTTTCCTGTTTATGGAACAAAAGCTGTCTGAAAAGTAACATCTGTCTTCTGTCTGTTAAGCATTTGGTTTATAAACATCAATATTACTATAGTGATTAAAGATTTGGTTGCACAACTCTTAACTAAGTTTGCAATGTCAAAATCTTCTATAAATTTTTACATAAAAATACGTGAAAGTAACCCACTGTGAATCAATGGTACAGCGTGTGGTGTAATGATGAGCTACTGTCATGTGAAAAAAGAAGGTCAACTTCTAAGTGGGTCAGTTTTGCATGAAGCTGGGATTCTCTGAAATACCTCTTATTACTTATGAAAATATATCTGGGTGCTGGAGCATCAACAGCAGAAAACACGCTACATGAAAGTGAAAAAGTTTGCCACAGAAAAACATCGTGGTTGATGCATAAAACACTCAGGGGTTTCCTTTTACCTGATTTCATAAAATGAGTTTATTCTTGGGAAGGAAAAATGGTCTTGTGACTTAGGCATTCCTCCACTTTTTCCACTGAATGCATCGATATGGATGAAAATAAATAATAGTCTCTGATTCAGTGGATCCACCTACCATTTGGGAGGCTTTTGGTCCCAAAATATTTCTTGAATGAGGTGAGAGAGGTGCATATCCACACCTCCTTTGGTGTCCTGGCTGCTTTGCCTAAAGTTCATTCGTTCAGCTTTCTGATATGGGGTACAGCAAACCCACTTTCATCAGCATGATTCTGGACCTCTTTCCATGGTCTGTCTTCTATGGCTGCATAATCTGGTGTAAATCCTCTTATAGGAGGGTGGACCTCGTTTCCTCTTCCTTGTCAACATTAGAGGAGCTCATGAAGGTTTTCAGATTACTACATTCTGTTTGAGTAAATACATATTGGTGGTAAGTAGAATTAAATGGAATTATCTTCACCATCTTTTCAGTATCTCGAGGACATATGGAACCTTTTGTTTTCTTACAGACCCTGGCAACTCTCTTGATAAACTGTGGCCGCCTTGTCTTCATGAATGATATATTTTCTTTTGTTTTGATGTTCATTATAGCCTACGGTTTTTCAGTGTTTTATTGTACACCTTGTCTGTGGATCTTCACGATATTCTCACTGATTTTCTTATTATAAAGCTATCCTTTTGTAAGGATATTACTCTGTCTGTGTTTATGTAAATATAAAAGGTAATTAAAATGTCAGCTCAGTCTCAAAAATGGGGCCTGTGTGATGTATTTGTTATGTTGTGAGGTATTTATCCTCATGTTACAATATTCAGATGGCTGGATGCTTTGGTTTGTGTGTCCCTAAAGGAGTACCAGATGCATTGGCTTCTTTCTACTATGTGTACATGGATGGGGTCATTGTGGATCTCTTTACTTTATTATCTGTATTCTCTGATCCCTTATTTTTAATAAATGTTGTATCCATGTCTAAGATGATGCCATCAACCAAATGCTCTGATTTTTTGGACTTTATCGAAGAACATAATTTTTTGTCTTTCCTATTGATCATTTGCCACGCTGACATCCTTTTTGTCTGTTGAACATCCTTCTGCTTGAACGTGTGATCATGTCATTCACAGTTCATTGTCAAACCTCCTACAGTTACATGGAGGTGCCACTGTTAATAGGTAGATCATGGTGGGGATGATATGAATGCATTTTCTTAATTCATGACTGTTAGGTACAAACAGTTGAAAATAAAAATATCTTATAGTTCTTCCTTCTCTTCCATCTTGATACATCCCTTTACCAGTTGGCCATGATATTCCACCACTTAAGAGGGTATTTTATTATGGAGGCGTGGGTCTTTCTCAATCCATTGAAATCTGCTTCCTGCAGGAACACATGACATCAGCTTATAGGTAACTATCTTGGGTGGTAGTCTGATAATTTGTAGCCATTTGGCCCTGCAAGACTGTTCTCTTACAAGCTGGTGACCACATCCTTGGGTCCCTCATCACTCACAGACCTTCTTATCTTTATTTTATCATGGTGGTATTCATATTATAAGGATTCCCAAACTATATTATTGAATGATTTGATAACAGTATCTTGACTTATGCAATGCTTTATACAGTATACTTAAGTCCTGATGAAACATTTATTGCGACCCATCCCTTGTGTGTAGCGGTATTAGTATTAGTTGGGCCCTCTGGTGTTATATTAGGTGATGTATTCTTCTTGGATTAATAATACTTTCCATTCCCAGATGATATTTAAGTAGTATTTCATGACACTGCATGACATGAATCTCCCATATGTGGTGGGGAAATTAAAGGTTCCCCATGAAATAATTCTATGGCGTGGTGGCATGCAAACCTTCTCCCCCTCCCTTTCAGGGTGGCTCCCTTCTGACATGCTACCCATCACATTTGATATACCTTCAAAGATTATTAAGTTTATAGTAATTGGGTGTGGTGATATTTAATATCCTAACTCACTGAGGACATGCTGATGACCTTTTCTGGCAGCCAGTGAAATTATTCATAGCATGAATAATGATGATGATAGTTGGGGGGGGGGGGGCTAGTTTCCTCAATCATATAATGTTTGCTGGGCCAAACTCCTAATGGGAAACATTAGTGAGCATGAACATTTCATGATGGACTCATCTTGAAGGATCTCTTGGGATCTCCTCCGTGAATACCATCACCCCAAAATACTTTCCCAAGGATTATTGCTGTTCCATTTTATTGAATATTTCTAATAGTGAGATTTGCTTCTTAATGTTTTGAGCATAAATAAGAGTACAAATATGTCTGTCCTGAATGTATACATAATATGATATAATTCTGAATAGCAGTAACAAATGAATCTGTAAAAGGGCACAGTAAATGTTCATCAATCTGAAATTAAATGATGGTTACATAAATGGAAAATGGCAACTAACACATTCTATAAAAATTTGTCTTGGTTTGGAAGGAAATCTTCCATGTCATCTGTTGATTAGAACTCAGTATCACAATTCAAGTCAGAAGCTTGATGCCATTATTTTCTTGGTGTGATATTAATAAATCAATATCTGGGGGGTGACCCAAATTCTTGTCAAGGCTAAGTTTTTTCAATGCTATAATCTGTACATCCATGAGCCACATCCTTATTCATCATGACCATTAGGTAGGTCATTTATAGTGATATACTTAAGTCAAACCTGTTTCCATGTTCGTTGACTGCCTGGCTGCTATTCTCACTTGTTCTAACAATAGTGCTTATTGTAAAAATTTGGATAATTTCTTGAGATTGTTAACGATTGTCTGATTACAATATTTAAACATGCATAATATAACCTCATATATAATAGTTGAGTCATCATCAGAAAATAGAAGAAACGGGTTATGCAGCTCTCGTCATGTAATCCAGCACACATGCAACAAGGGATGTGATAAGAGACAATAGCTAAACCCCCAACTATACGTATAATGTCTGACAAATGAAGACATGTATTTTAATAGCACAATACTCCTACTAAGTACTGGGTACTTTATCCTTAAAGAAATTGCAAACCTGGGGATTGAACAGGTCTTCGGAACAAATCTCCTTCCTGGACACTCTGTTGGTCCATTGAAATGATTGAGATCAGGTTGAATCACTAATCTGACTGCTGAAATCTCTCATTTGGAAATCTCTAGTAATGTTAACAATCATTATGATGTGGTCTGTGTATTCTTTTTTTTGCCTTTCTTTCCCTCTGTTTATTAGTCTGTTGTTTATTAAGCATTTCTGATTATTTTGATAGTAACATTCTTTAATTTGATTTATGAGTTAATAATTGATAGTTAATTAGCAATTAATTACTGTCACTCTTCTGAAACATCATTTTCAGTTAGACTGATAAACTAGGGTTAACTAGTTTAAACAGAACACAACTCCACCATGTCTCATCAACTCCACCAAACCTCGCACTTGAGTCTACGTGAAATCAACATACAATAGATATTCAACATGGAAAAGCGTATTCATACATGTTGCATGTTATACACATCTAAAGTCCATTTGGTGCTCTGAAGGATAAGATAGTAACATAGATCTACAAACCATTATTAGGTTAATAATATTTGATTCTATTTTGGCCATGAGTCTAAAATGAAAGCATGAAATATCTAAAATGAGGTCTATCCTTTACAATGACAAATCATCTCAATGCATATCTGCACAGCTGTGAATATAGTCATAATATAAAGGCAAGACAATTAGATGGGCTTGCACCAAAATAACTGTGAACCCACTTAGTAGGCGGCTTCATTTCACTCAGCTCCATCATCTTGTGCATTTCTGCTCCCTCTCAACAATATGTGGATGCTCTGAGCCCCTATGCTGCCTCCAGCCCATTGTTAGAGATTTCCTCCCTGATGAAGCCTTCCATCAGATGCTCAGCCTGCCCCATCCCAGTCACTCAGTGAATACTAGAAGTAACCGCAGTTCTCATTTTTGCAATCTCTGATGTATTCTGTTTCTCATGTAGTTGAAGTTCAGATCTATCATGAAATCTGGATTAGGCCCAGGGTTTCATTATCAAGTTATAAATAAATCTACATTCTAGGCTCCAAGTGTATTACAGACAGCAGGCAGATCTTATCTCCATGGCTGCCTTGATGGCTTCTTTGCCATATACAAACCTCTGCTGACTGCAGTGCCACAGGATCTCCTTCTCTTGCCTTAGAAGGCTATGGGCCCACGTCCCAGATCCCTCAAGATGTGCTCTTTCTGTCCATTGGGTTTCCCTTGTCCATCTGTGGAAGCCCTGGCTTCCTCAGCCATCATGCTGTACCCACAATTGCATCCATTCTATTTTCTCTACAAGATCTGCCCTTAACTGTACTTCCTGCAGCCCTGGGAGAACTTGGTAAGGTAACTAAGCATGAGGCAGTTGCTGTATGCTATATCAAATCTGATATGTCTGACCGGATACCTCCTAGCAGGCCACAAACTGTAAATCATGGTGGCATCCTGCTGAGCCAATACTCCTTCTCAACCCTCTGGGAGGGTGTCAGCGGGCCCAAACAATGCTGGTGACAGGCACTGCCTCCAATATTTCTAGAACACTTGCACGAAGCAAACAAGATCCATCGCTTGCTGAGCGCCCAATTTCCAGTACGGTAATGAGGAGGCCCAGTCTGTTCATCTCAAACTCTAGCAAGGATCCACTCTTCCGTGAAGAAAGTATCATGAAGCTCATCATGGTCAAGTGGGATCATCTGTGGGCTGACGGTCAAGCACCACTGCGCACAATACCGTGGGGTTGGGATACGCCTCACTCTTCGGAGGTCCAGGTACGGTGGCTCAGCACGTCATCGCGTGTTGCTGACACGGGGTGCTTGTTTCAGCACGTGGGTCGCCTAACGAGGTCACACCACCGTGGCCTCGCTGGGGGATCGAGCAGCCGGACTGCTCTGTACACAGCCTGCTCGGCCGACTCGGATGAGGAACTGCAGATGCTAGTCCAGCAGAGTGGATGCTATGTGGCCGAGAGGCTAGGATCGTGGGCAGCAGAAAGTACTTCCACCGCCCGGTGCAAAGATGTATAAATGGTCCCTGTCTCGTGAGAAGCCTGGGGACGGAAATCTTGCGCCGCCGCCTCCCCACCGCCGTCGATCGCACCGCTAGCACAGATCCAGCCATGACCCTGTGATTGCCTTAAGTGTGGGACAATCTCCCATGTAACATTTCGACAGTAGAATCATACTCTTTCACCATAAGCGCCCTTGTACGGGGTCTCCCATTTTGACTTTCTCGAAAGGAGACAACTCCTGTCACATTTTCCATTTTCTCACCAAAACCCGCTTGTATCTGATGCCCCGATCCGTGTGTCTCCATGCTATTTTGTCTTGGTGGTCCTGATATTTCTGCACGTCTTGGGAAGCCGGTCGCTGGAAGCTTAAACAATGTTTGCCCTCATGGTCGCTTTGGCAAGGTGGTCTTCCTCCAAAAATTCATAACGCCGTCCACATGGAAGCTCATCCTTGAACTAATAGCTCTCGTCTGGCTAGGTGTGGCTCTCTGTTGGTCGCACGCTGGCTATCACGAGGCTGAACGTCTGTGCCACGAATGCGTGCGCAGGCGTCACCCAATAGTTGTGGGGTCTGTATGGGTATACAAATATTCACGGCCTGCTGGGTGGGATCCGGCTTCTATTCTGGCGTCTGGTACGTAGGTAGACGGATGAACAAAAATCTCCAAATGAAATGCTGTCGAGTCTCTTGCGACACTCCTCGGGGTGTGCCTCACTTGGTATCTTTGTGGGACAACGGTTCTGTCACTGAGGCAAGCACCTTGGCCACAAAGTGAAGGGTGAGCCCTGGTGTGCAACATCGCGGTCGACACTGGATATAGTCGTTGTTCCGGCTCGACAGCCATTCTGCGCGCGGTTTGTGGGGTGCGATGATCTCTCACGAAATCCGGCCTTCACTTTAAAGTTAAACGGTTCAGCGGTCAATTCACACAAACAACACGCTCTGGAAGAAAGCGGCTACCGCCCGCTAAAATTCCTTCTCAACTTTGACGCCCGAACTCCACAGAACTTGGTGTGTCTGCGGCTCTTCCTTGCGCCCAGAGATCGCTACGAGAGGAAATGTCAACAAATATGCGCGAGCGCTTTGCTTTCAACGGCGAAGCTGCGAAGGTCCACACCGTTTCGTGTGGAATTTCCTGTGGGACCAATGGGCGGCGTGACCTCAGCCTTCTCGTGAAAGGTGGCTTTCCTGAGGCCTTTTCTAAGAGTGTTGCCCTTGCACTAATGCGATTAGCAAGAGTATGGAAGTGTCTGGGTAATCTGTTGGTATCTTCAAACTCCATGGTGGTGTTGTCTAGGTGCACCATGACTGCCATGTCAGAAGCTACCCTCCTCACTTGTACATGCCATTTCTTTGCGCGACCATCTGCTGGCGAAGTAAAGGTTCTTGGCTGGAGCCCTCTTCTGGGTCTCTCTGAGTTTGTCTTCTTGCTGTGACTTTCTGTTGAACCTCCCTTTGCCATCTTCTTTATCACCACGGTCAGAGATTCTTCTTCAATCCTGGAACATCACTTCCTTCATGCAGAGGGTTCACAGACTCCTCTCAAAAGGAGGTAGATACACGGACTCTGGTTGCAACCCCTTTATCTGTCATGTCTAGATGTGCCTCCAGATCTTTCTCATCAAATCTGAAAGCAGTCTCGGTCTCCGGTCATGAGCACTTTCGCTTGTCAGGCTCCTCTGTGATCCATCTGTGAGACCAAGCATGTGATCGTGAAAAATCGCTCAATGGGGCTAAAGACTCTCCTTTCGTCAGGCTGCTTATTTTCTTCTTAGGACATAATTTGTGGCCTGTGCGTCTGCTGGTGGCAGGTGGCTGCTTCCTGAACGTATCCTTGCTTCTGCACTTTACTTGGAATGAGCTTTTTCTTCATCTTCCCTTCTTTGGCACCAGCCAACCAGCGCAGGTACCTTCATGGATGCTTTAATGAAGATGGTCTGCAATGCTTCTCTTGCATGTCAGGCCAGTGTCCATCCGGCAAGTTCTTGACCATTGACGAAAAGATCACAATCATGTAATCTTTGAAGATAGGAGAGCCAGCTCACAATTCTCATCATCAGCAGTCACCCACTTCATTCATCACTGCGTTGGATGAACTTGTGGTCTTCAGCATGTGTAGCCTTTCTCCATCTTTATGTGAGTTTGTCTTGAGCACCGACTTCTCACCAGTAGCTATTGCTGGGGCCTCAATCTGTCACTTCCCATCGAAACCGGAGAAGCACTAGCCATCTTTGGATCTGATGTGATCTTCAACTACAACGTTCTTGACATTTTCCATCTTCTTTTGCCAGCCTCAACAAACATCAATAAGCTTTGGGATCTAGGCTTCTATGAACTCCTTCAATGGTGTATCATCTATTATTTAGCCTCCATCAGGTCCTTCCGTACAACAATTAGGTACTTTCGAGGCATATTCGATAACGATAAGTTGAAAGACATTTCAACTTTGGCGCAAAAATGCGCAAATTAGAATTCCAAATTATGCAAATTGAAGATTCAAACTCAACTGTTTTGCTTAGATACAAAACAAATTATTTACTATACAGGAGATGGTAGCAGGCATTTCTTTGGATATATCACCTTTCAAAAGGATGGATCTGGAAGGCTATGACCAATTAAGACTGTACATCTCAAAGAAAATAATTGCAATCAGCATAATGAATCCGATGATCAATTTTCACGATACTGTGTAGAAATTTGAATAATTTGCTGAGTTATTCAAGATTATCACGATTACCCCCACTATTTAGCTTCATGCATTTGTCCCAACTTGCGGTACTCCACTGGTATCCATTGCATTGCGAATTAAGCGATGTGTTCTGTTGATTGTAATTTAATAATTAGTGAATTAATTAATAATTAGTTCACTGCTCTGTCACTAATTCATGTTTTACGGTTAATTAAATACAATAGTTCAGCTAGTTTAGCAGAACACAACTCACCAAGCATGTAATCAACTCCACCCAAACTCATTTTCATGAGTTCATGCAAAGTCATACATGCAATAAACTCATGCTTTAACCATTGGGAAAACGTCTTTATTACCTTCGACTACATGTGCCACATCCAAGCATCGTAGTATCAAGAGGATAAGATATTGTAGTCCTAAATATTAAGGGTTAAATAATATTTGTTGTTCTTTGTAGGCAATCTAATGAAACATGATAATACAAAAATAGGGTCATATATTTCTAGCACAATTAAGTAAATAAATAGCATCTTAACTCATAGATAACAGTCATATGTCTAAAAATAGACATAGTCTGCGTGAACTTGCGCCCGTCTCACTGCAGGCCCACTTGTAGTGAGCGACTTCCATTTCACTACGCTCCATCATCTTATTGCATTTTCCATATGAGAAACACTTTGTGTCTGGCAATGGGGAATGTGGAAAAATATGGATGTCATGCTCCCTTATCTCTTGGGTAAGTAACCCTTTAGGCTCGAACCTCCTTGTATTCTGTGACTCTCCAGTGTTGTTTGTTTCTTCCAGTCACCCTTGAGAGTTTCACCCACCTCTTGCTAACTTTCTCTTTGAATTGAATTTTCTCTTAAACAAAAATGCTTTATTTGTTGAGATTGATCAATTTCTTGGCTTGGGTGGCATTTTCTTAAGTGATTTTTGACTTGCCTTTGTGTGCTTTTATGATGAATGATTTTCCATCTTGATGAGCAAAATACAGATGGCTACTCTCATGAATATTTCATCACACATGTACATATATGGAATGCAAACATGACTCCATGCATCAGGAAAACCACATCTGAATGCTCACTGGTAATAAAGTCCTTTTCAGTAGAAGAATGGAGATTTTGTATTGTTTGAATGCATTCTTGCATCCTTATTTGCCCCATCTGTTAGATGCTCTGGGCTTGGATGATCTGGGTCTCCAACCCCAACTGTGACCGACTCTCTTGTATTGATCGCCTACACAGTCTGAGATAAATGGAGGCATAGGAATCTTCATCTTCTTGACTTGTATGTTTATGTGGAAGGGTTTGGTTATTTCTTTCTCTTCCCTCTTGCTAAAGGCTATTCCAAGTTCTTCATCATACACTAAAGTATGAAAATATTCTCATCCAGAGTCAGAGTTGCTTTCAACTTAGTTTTCCTCGAATCAAGTTTAAGTGATATTCTTCTTTTCTGTATCATATTTCTTCCCTATTTTTTTGGTTTAGCTCTGGATGCAACTTTCCCTTCTCCTGTAGCCATCAATGTTACGATGTGGTTACGATGGTTGATACGATATTTTCCTTTGGTGTGTTATGCTTCTGTTGTGCTCTTTTCCCACTGTTTTCTTCTTATTCCTCTTAAACTTATTGTTTCTCTTCCTTGAGTCCAACTGTTCTCTTCGGGGGCCTATTTTCCTCGAGATGACGGCCTTTCTGTCTCTTGTCGATTTGGGATTGAACAACATCACTTGCTCATGTGGGGAGGTGCAGACCCGGAAATACTTGAGAGTACATGCGGGTTCTTTGGAAGATACCCAACATTATGTGCCATCTTCTAAATTTCATGGTGTGTCTGCTTGGCCCGGCTTTCTTCGATAATGCCACTAGATCATATTCACTCAGCTTCCACAATGGGATAAAAATTCATGACAATGATGGTTTAAAAATATTTCACAATCCTTTGAAGGTTCTCCCTCAACTCAAACATTTAGTTCCTGGTCGTGTAGCCCTCCATTTGATCATATGAATGAGATATTTTCCTTCTTGAGTGATGGACACCAAAATTAAATTCCTGATTCTAACAACCTTTGGTTTCTAACTTCTGATGTTGATCTCACCATGATATGACTTCCTGTGATGTTGCTTCCATTTGTGACAGGGTTGATTCACAGTACTCAGATTGAGTTATGTTTTTGGGTTCCTTTCTTCGGGGAGGTTCTTCGTGTCTTCCCAATCTCTTGATCCCCACTTTTTTAGTTGTTTTTCCTATGCATTCGGGCCCTTGTCTTCTCCATATATCCCGACTTCTTAGGGGCAATTATGATGAGGATTTCATTACATTTTTTCCTGTGTGAATTATTGTTAAATTGCAAAAATACATGCAGGATCTAGAAGTTCGTTTTAATTTGTTGGCCCATGATTGGGTTTTACAACTTTTGACCTTCATTGATCTGAATGCTAAATGTAAAAATACCCAAATAAACTGATCGACATAAATAATTAATAAAGCTGGGTACTGGACAATGCTTTGAATGATTTTTCACAATAGACATCTAATAATATTATAGTAAAAATACGAAATTCTACTAATACAATTTTATTAAAACTTTAAGATATATTTTAACTATAATTAGTGCATATAGATAGAAATTATGCAGTAGAGAAACAAAAAAAACGAGCACACACACACACACACACAACATAATATATTCTCTAGGAAAACCCTTTCCGGAGAAAAACCAGGTTGGAAAGTGAGGTCATTTCTACTCTCTTTCTCGTCCGAAAATATCGTGCCGGGTACAAAGAAAGTAGTGCTTGTGGCCCGGTGGGCCGTTATAGTGCATTTCTTATCCTCTGTGACGCGCTCATACCTCACCTCTCTTAGTCCATGTTTTCCTTGGCTTCCTGGAACGAAAATTCTTTCGAAAGGATGGAATGTATATTCACTCACTAGATGGCTGGAGTTGTAGCCTACCGGTGGTTAATTTTTTTGACTACATGTTGGGATGGGGTCAAAGGTCAATTTTTTGTATAATTTGAGTTAAAGTTTTGTTGAAATGCACGCGCGCGTGTCAAGGGGATTGGGGGCTATTCAAATCTCTCCTTTATCGATTGTAATGGGTAAAGAAACCATGAGGCTCAAACCATGGTTTGATACCATAGAGTGTGATGCACGTCGAAGTCATTTAAATAAGGTAAGAAGTTGAGTCGAGTAAGGAAAGGTGCAAGTTTTTGACGATGTTTTATTTATGTTGATCTAGTTTGTATTCGGTCCGTGGTAAATGGGCTCCCGCCGGCTATGTGCAAGAGACCACAGTCTTGCAGACTATGTGCGAGGACTGCGACATGTTTGTGTGCGTAATGAATTGAAAAGAATTGTAATGGGTTGAATACTTTGATTATTGAAATCACAGTTTTGGTGAACTCGCATTGCAATTTATTTTTTTATGCATGACTATGTTAATTATGTGTTGATATTTTTGCGTTGAATTCGCATTTATATTTGAGTTGATGTATATGTAAAAATATCTCTCGTTTTCATGTAAGGGTTTACGTATCTGCAAGTATGAAGTTTCTCGGAAAGAGTATCTATGTGATTGCGCTTGAGGTATTATTTCTCGCTCTAATAAGCTTACAGTTGAGGTCGATTTGTGCCAGTGACACTTTTCTAGACCTTATCTCTCCCATTTCCAGAAGCTCTCGACGACTAGTCGTGCTTGTATTTCAAATTTTATCATCTAGGTTTTTGGGAAAAAGTGCTGTGTGCTTGAGGTATGAAAATTAACATAAAAAATATCATTTTACCTTAATCTTAAGCATTCCTTAAACTAATTGTTTCTACATGTTAAATTGTCAATGCTAGTGAAATCTCAGAAATCTTATCTGCATTTTCTTTGGTTCAACATGTACTTTCCGAAATTTCGTGAAGACAAATCATGTGGTTGCATTTCCTACGGATGCTTCGACACTCGTAGATGCGATTTCCTACAACCGCCCATATTTCCTCGCAAATGGAAATGCCGACTAGCTGTGCTCCATTCACTTCCAAATACAAACGAGAACAACGGTTTTGTGAGACTTGTCATATCACTGGATGTTGTCCTATTGGTTGTTTCAAATCCTCCGAAAACCACCAGAGATCCGTGAGACCTCTTCTCTGATCCACGTGAGGAGAAACTCCAACTATGTAGCGAAAATTTTCTAATCGTGCTCTTAGTTATGGATTGGACTCGTGTAACAGATCTGATTTGTGACAATGGTCCATATCTTTGTGTCGATAGCTAGCAGTCTCAGTATTGGTATTTTTCTCCTCGTTCGAGCCAGACTGGTGACTTATCTGAAAGTGTATAAATTCGACTTCTATGTTTCATGTTGTAAGGGGTTGGGTTGGGTTTCTTCTGGAGCTTTCGTATGTCACGATTGTGCTACGCTTTATAATCTCTTGCGATTAATATAATATTTGTTTTTCTCTCATTCTATTGGGCAAGCCCTTTTAATCTTGAAGGGTTGTGAGTGAGGGAGGGCCACTTTGCTCACAACTCCCTAGGATTGTAGTGTGTATGTGCATTTCAGTTTTCCTTTATGCGCTAATAATTCACATTTACATAGCTAATCTGCTCTTTCCGAAGTTTTAGCAATAATTTGTCAATTGATTGGACGATTCAGAGTTTGTCGTTAGTGTGTTGATTTCATTTAATCAAGTTCGATCTACATTGTCAAGTTGATTTCTTTGTGTTGTAAGTTTTATCCCTTATCTTTTGCTGATCACATTTGCAATGCCATAGAATTGTAAAGGGAGTGTTTAAATCCTCTCACATAGCCTTTTTCCAAATTTTGATGCATAAAACATGCATTAGTTTCGTGTATAATTGAGTCGGTTTGATTAGTAAGCACTTGAAGTATTAAAGCACCGCATATGTTTTCACACATCGTCTCACAAGCTTACGTGCCTTGGGTTGATAATTTGTATGTTGACAAATTATAAGTCTATAATTTAGCTCAACATTTTGTGATCGATTGTGGGAGGTGCTTAAGAGTTTATCTCTTTGAAATTGTTTTAGTATGATGTTTTTGTTTGATATTTTGCAAGGTCGGGGGAATCGAAGTGGTAAAGACGTAGATAAAGGCACTCTGCACCTATAGAGATCGTAATTTCACCAAAGCCATGTCCTCGCTTCGTTTTATAAGTAACTTTTTTAATTTGTTTGTGTGTCTATATGAATAGGGTCCTGTATTTTCAATCATGCAGTGGTGTGAGCACCACTTCATTCACTAGTACGTTGGCAAAGCAAGCAAGGCAAAAGTAGGAGAATCTAAAAAGGGAGGTCTCAGGTAGCGACAGAGCTTGGTCGACGAGTCCTAAACAAATCAATACTACCTGGCAATAGAATATTCTATTTGGGAAATCCTCTGTCGTAGCCTATTTAGAAGATCCTCTCACCAGGAAAGTCGAAACATCATTTCTCAGGTGGTCATCCTAAAGAGGAATTCTTCATCTAATCATATTCCAGAACCAGGGTTCAGTACGTGGGATTATGAAGAGACAGTGTCTACGGAGGTCCTACTCTCTCTTGATCCTTAAATGTGGCTCACGACAATATTCCTAGATGTCATGCAGAAGCTAATTGGAATATTAAAATCTAATTTTGCTTCTTGGTTGGAAGAGCCAGAGGGTGAGGAGACCCATAAATCTCCTTGGTAGGAATAAAACCACTCCAAAGTGCGAAATGGAGGGCATCAGCCAGAGTGGATAAAGCTCCCTTATGTGTGAACAAGGGAAGAAGCATGTGGGTACCGGGTCAAATTTGGCAAATTAGTAGACGTTGGTGATGTGAAAGTGAGTGGGATTTCAGTGAGGGAAAATCTGCGTTACGGAGAGGAGACCCTTTGCATGGAAGTAGTTCCTTTAATGAGTGCCTGCGGGTGAGGAATATCACCAAGGATATAAGGAAGAGGATGGCATCACATTGTGATCATGTTTGGAGATGTTATTTGATGTGGTCTGTAAGACTTTGAGATCTCTTGTACATGCTTAGCTAAGATTGGGTGCGATGCTGTTTAGCACTGAGGGTCGTTCCCGGGCGGGAGTCCCACCTCTGTCCTTGAGAAGCCTCAAAGGGAAGAGAGATTTGAATTACATTTCCACATTTCTACATTTAGCCAAAGACTTCATCGTTACTATCTACAACCTTACATATTGTGTTTAGATATGTGTTGAGTTGCAGTGCGGTGAGTGGAGGATTTCTTTGGGCCATTTATGAGCTTGTCTTCACTCTGGAGGAAGCTTTCTTTCCATTGGGGAGATCGATGAAGAAGGTCCCTGTGCTTCATTTTCATGTTTTGGCATCAAGCCAAGGGTAGAAACATCTCCTACAATGCAATATTACTTACTCCTAACTACGTTGTCGGTGTTGAGTAGGTCCCAGTGGAGGGCTTGGTGCCATCCTTTTGGGAGGTTAGATTCTTCATTGAAGGGATCCTCCACTTCATTGAGAGAGTCTATTGGAGGAGTGCCATTTAGAGATCTATGTCATTTTCAACCACCTCCTTTTGTGCTTGCGTTGCGATGTTTCTTCATCCCTAGTGAAGACTTTAGTTTCTCTCATTTTTATTTTGTGCCATGTTCCCGTAAATCCTTCCCGGGTTATCTTGGAAAGGTGTTGAGGAGCACAGATCTCCATTTTTGGCCTTGTAAGAGCATGGTATCATTAAGATCCATTTATTTACATTTTCCCAGCCTGTAGTATTAGCCATTTAAAACTATGTTGTGCTTGTTTCGGACATTTTTGTCTAGCGAGGTATTACCATGTTTGGGGTGCTTTGGGGCATCGGAGGACTATCTTTGCCTCTCTCGCAGGGACTTGGTCCGAGATCTTGCACCCACTTATTGGCACAGTATACATAATAACATGGATATATCATTTGGATCCATATGTAATGTGTGGCACTTGTTGCTGCTCTTTCCATTATTGTGAGCTATAATTCCAATTTTTCCCATTTGGGAATATTACAAAGTTGGCATTGGAACATAATTCCTACTCAAACTCCGTGAAGACAGTGCATCTATGTTATCATAATAAGAAGTGACTAGTATGAATCTTAGTGCCAGTGTATGGAAAAAATACCACTTTAGTTGCACATAAAAAACATTTTCAACAGCATGGCTGACTACCTGATATCTTCAGAGGCGCAGTGGGTGATTCGAGATAAATGCCGCTAAAAATCTAGATCTATGGGTTAGAAGACATTAAAGCAGGTAGAAAACACAAGATTTACTCACATGCACCATTAGACTAGGACATGAGAATATATCAGTGAATTTTGTATTAAATGGCACCATGGGAGGAAAGAGCTCAAGAGGGTTTTTCATATCTCCCCAATGGGATGGCTGCGACAAAGTCCTCAACACTTCGGATCTAGAATTCTCTCTCTTGATGGTGTAAGAAAACCCAAAACAAAACTAGTATGCGAAAACATTTGACTCTGATGGTGGATCGATAGTACAGAACCAAAAGTATAGATCCAGAGTGATATTTAGGCATAATCAAAGTGGTAAATGAATGGGAAAACCTTCTATTTATATATGCAAATATTGAGTCATCTGAGATGTTGGTGCATAATTAAAATATTATTAACCTAAATCAAGATCCAACTTTTCGATGGAATATTTTATTATGTTTGTTAGGGAGGGAAAAGGAATTTGACTTGAGGTCAAATGTCTTATTTTTAAATAATAAATAAATAAATGATTTATTTATCATTTTGAGAGGATGTTGAGTAATAATCCAGCAAATGCTTCATGTTTATTTAATTATTTGAGGGTAGAATTGAGCTTCATTTAACAAAGATTATTATTTTAAAATAAGGTTTAAATAATTTTTCTTATGATACGAGATAAATAATTGGTCGTTTATCTCTAATTAATTTCCTAACGTGGAGCTAAATATAGCAAGAATATTAAGTAAACTATTGTATAACTAATTATTCCTTGAGGAAAATCAAACAAATGTATATTTATTTAATATTTCCTCATGGGGTTTCCCTGCTTAGACCATAAACAACTGACAGAGGTGGTTTAAGCAAGCTGTATTTTCTTGGTGAAAGAGTGACTTGGGTAAAATTATGGTCTTACATGGCTGTCTCCCGGGTCCGTCTAAACTGATAATAGGTTAGATGACCAAATAAATGGTGTAACGATTGCAGGTTGTGTAGCCAGGCATTAGCTCATGCGATGTGACCATGTACGTTGCAGGCACTCAATCACCTGAGACATCGCAGAAGTCAAAGAAAGAGTAGTATAAGGTGAGACCAAAGTGCCGAGAAAGAACTAGATCCTGAGGAGGCGAGAAATTGCAAGTGCGAAAGAGTCTGTTTATGAGTAAAGTACCTATGTTATAGGTGGCGGGGGGAGGGCATACCTATGCCCACCGAGATAGTCCCTGAGCTCTGTTAAGGCGTCCGAAAAACCACGGAACCGGCCAATATAGTACAATGCTGGCATAAACATGAGCTAGATATACAACACGATAATGAGATCCCGGACATACATTTTGTATTGCTTGGGGTGTGGAGCGACTTTGTACAGTAATGTCTCGAGTACGTGAGATACAAACACAACCCGGATGCACGCAAAACGGAAAGAGGGCTACGATGATTTGACCGATACATGCAATCAAAAAGGCACTTCATGCAAGCGGGCCGAGGTCGACATCATCAGGCCGATGGAGGGCGCATCGAACGATTGTAATGGAGAAGTCATCTCGGGCATCGGCAAGAGCCACCTATAGGGCCACGTCGCGAGAGGCCGAGACATCTCACACACACCCAGGAATCACCGATGTCACCGGTGCCCGCATCAACACGAAACCATCAGGTACACGGATCTCGACTCATGCACGAAAAGGAGGGCGGAGTCGATAGCGTCAATTCAAAGGGCATTCATTCAGTCCCTGTGCCCTGATACGTAGGCACCGAACAAGAGTGTGGAGGGCGGGAACCAAGGTACACGCCTCTAGACCTGTGCTTCTTGGATGAGATGCGGGCCGATGTCGACGGAAGGAGGGTCACCGCCATGGGTGGAGGAACAAGCAAGGGATGCTCAACTAAGAGCACGAGAGAAAATAGCGAAGTGACTAACGAGATCGAAGAAACAATGATGAGTGATGAAATAGAAGTCTTGAGTAGCGAGACGGATGACAACTTCCCGTAGTTGAGCACAGGGCATGGATGACCCGACAACGACATGCGACAATATCATGAGGGATAGGGGACCGGTGAGACCGAAGGCCATAATATGCGACACGAGAGAGGGACCAAGAAATGAAGGATGGAGGACTATGAGTGGGATGCAAAGGGACCTGAGATGGAGCTCGCATGACCTGCAATCCATGACCTCAACTTCTGGGTGCTCTAAACAAGGGTGACTTCGTGGTGCTTCGCTCACGAGAAAAAGGATCAGAATGTTCTCGCAAAAACATGAGTACAAGATGGTAACTCACGATGAAAATTCACACGAAGCATGAACAAGTGTGGAGGAAAAAGTCGGTGCCCTGTGCGTGCAGAGTGTTGCAAGTGAAAAGAAATTCAATTTTGGAGGGAGGGGGTAGAAGTGATGCTTCATGGATGTGCGGTGAAGTATCCAAATCACTAAAAAATAATGCAGACACCACATTTTAGGACTCGGTGGAGAGCTTACCTTTCGATACAAAGTGGCTTTGGTAAAATGGGACTGCGGTTGGGTACGCAACGAGCGAAAAGAAAAATAGGTTTCTCTTTTAATGAGTGTGTTTTCCCTCCAAATTCACTCATTTCGCATGCTCTAGTGCCGTGAGTGAGATGCTATGAGAGGAGAGAAGGCCCTAAATCTTGCGGCAGATTGTAGCGGACAATACGCGACCGTTGTGAGATCCGCTGGTCTGGCCGTGTGTAAGAGGCCTAACCCCTACTATTAGTATGATTCTTTCTTCGTAAAAGATCACTTTTAGCTGTGCATATCAAAGCTATTACCTCAACATTAAGTATGGCTCTGCGAAAATAGCTCCTTTTAAATTTGCCGCATAATATTAGGAGTCTAAGCATAAAAGACATTAGCGTATAAAAATGCAGAAATGTGGCTCCATGCATCCAATGAACAAGACAAGAACAATGTATAAAAGAGAGGAGTCTCTCTCATTATATTAAAGAATGGGGCACTCGAGGAGGAAAAACAAGAGAGGTGTTTTCCAGCTCTTCTCAAATGGGATGGAGGATTCTCGAAAAGCCCTGGGTGTTTTAGATCTGTACCTTCTTCTCACGGTTAATTAGGAAAACCCTATCAAACATGGAACTCCAATGGGAGTTCAAAATGCAAACAAAATGAAATTGGTGACCAAGAGTAGATCTAGGTGTGATACTAGTGCAATGGAGGCGACTACCGAATGGGGAAAACCCTCCTATTTATAACCAAATATTGGGGTGTTCTAAGAACACAATGGTGCATGAATAAAATATTGTTAATCATGTTCTGGAATATCCTTTTTAGGAGAAATTTTTATTATATTTGTTGGAGGGAAAATGGTTTTTGACTTGGGTCAATTCCTTTATTTATAAATAACAAATAAATAAATGATTTATTTATTATTTAAAGGAAATGAGAGAGAATATAATTAAATAAATAATGGTTTATTTAATTATTTAAAAACGATTTAGTCAAATTTAACTATGAATAGTATTTAAATAATGATTTAAATAACCTTCTTAGAAATAATTAAATAAATAATGATTTATTTAATTAATTACTGTGTTTTGGGTTAAATATGACCGAGAAATGTAAAAACGAGATGTGGTAAGCGATTTTACTTGGGGGTAAAATTGGTCTTGTAATGGTGTACTTGGGTTAATCACGATAATGGGTTAGATGACCAAAAAATGGTGTAACGATTGCCCCAACGTACGAGTGTTGAGAAGCAAATCCTATGCCGTAAGTACGTTGTAGAGAACTCAATCACTAGACAACAAGAAATGAAAGAGAGGAATGTAAGATAATCTAAAGTGGTGGAGAACTAGACCTTGAGGAGGCGAGAGCCACAGGCAACAAAGTCCCAGTGTATGATGGGCGTGTGTGTGGCCAGAGACAGCCACTGTGCTCGCGAGAGAATAGTACAAAGAATAAGGTGCCGGAAAACCACGGAACGAAGTAGTGAGCCGGTGGGCCTAAAGCACGCAGGCGAAACAAAAATGATGGATCATACATTGTCATGCTCGGAAAGAATCGTCGGGACTTATACAATAATATTTGAGTACATGAGATATAATGCGCTTCGTGCTCACACGGGGAAAGGGCTCAGCAAGAATCCCGAGTACATGCATATCAGATAGAGGCAGCCGTGCTGGGCAGTTGAGGGTCGACGTCGTCAAATGAGAGGAGGCGCATCAAAGGGGCGGAAAAATGAAGAAATCATGCTGGAAACATGTGGCTGCCTGCAGACCACCCCCTCGTGAGGGTTGGGACATCTCACATGCAGGAATCATCGTAGTTGCTCGCATCGGACATCAAGTGTGTGATCGCGATCATGATGAAAAAGAGCTGAACCAATGTGCCTGAACGGCGGGAACAAATGAGGCGACAGTCGTTTGACGATGAGTCCGCATAAGGGATCACGACAGGGGAACTGGCAGAAACACGAGGAAAATGGTAGAAGCGATGAATGGATAGACACTGATGATGATGAAAAGAGGGATGGCACCGGTGGGGGACGTAAAAAAATCATGGTACAAAAAGCTTTGGTATCTATGACGAGAAATTATCACGAATGGAGATGAGTGTGTGGAAACAAAAAGTGGTGCCCCCACACGAAGCATGGTGTAAAGGTGAGAAAATCCGAATTTTAAGGGGATGTGAGGGAAGACTTCAGTGATGATGATTATTCGGCACGTAGCGAAATATCATAAACAAATATATCTTGGCTATCTACAAGAGAAATAAAACGTGCATTTCAGCGGGAAATGCTGAGGGTAATATTTCTTGAGGATAGAGTGCATTGCGAGGGATTGAGGAAGGGGTGTGCCTTCAAAGGTCCTCTAAAAGATGGGCCCTTCCCAAGGTCTTTGTCGATGAGGCCAGGACCGAGCCATCAGATGAGTCGAGACTTGCTCGACGACAAAGGGTATCATGGGCCTGGTGCATGGAGACTAGAGGCTGAGGTCACCTCATAAGCAAATTGGCAAGGGTGTACTTTATATCATACCGAGCTTTGGTGTTGCACTTTTTGGCCGCTTCAAGAGTTTGTAATGCAACACGACGGCCTTTAAGAGGCACACTCGAGCATGATAAAGGCGTTGTTCTAGAGGTTGGGTATCGTGGAGGAGTTCGACAGGGCCGAGTGTGAAGGGAAGGGATTTCACACTTGATTGGTAGTCTCATCGCTCTCACCGAAGACAAGGTGGAAAGGAGTGAAACCAGTCATGCGCTCAATCGAAAGTTCAGGTAAGCTTCTGGCAAAGGCGAAAGGAAGGAGCATAGGGTGCCAATTGTTTTTGTGCTGTCACCGTTCTTTAGCTGTGAAGCATGGTCTTAATAATTTACAGTTGACCGCTTCAACTTGGCCATTACCTTGGGGTAATAGGAAGATGAATACTGGTGGCTCAAAAGCAAGAGTGAGGATGGCTCATGCCGGAATCTCTGTCTTCGAAATGCTCGGCCACATGAAGTCGAGAGACTAACGCGTTTCGGGAACTCCAAATCGAGTGGTGACATGTTTCAAAGAAAGAAAGAGGGTCACGGTGGTTGCCGTGTGTCGAATTTCGACATGAGATTCTGACCCATTTTGGTGAAATAATCCATCGCGCGGTGATGTCTGTTGTGGTTACCTAAGAGGGAGGTCGGAATTGCATAGAGTCAATGGCCCAGCTGGCACAAAAGGGCGCAGGCACGTGTGATGACGGGATGGAGGAGTAGGAGGGGCTGGCACCTTGTGGGGGCGAAATGTTGACATAATTGCGAACGCGCGCGTTTGAGCGCTGTCCAAATGCAATCACTAAAGAGAAGGCCAAAAAAGCTGACGCGTGCCGCGCACGTTTTGGGCAAAGGTGGGCAAGGCCGCTTGGTGGCCGCAAGCACCGCTGCGGCAAAGCGGTCGAGGACTTTTTCGGCTTCGGCATGTGAGGCAACGACGAAGAAACGAGATCAACTCGTGATGATGAGGGTTGTCGCCGATGAGAAGGTAGCCGAGAGGCTTCGGTGTCGGATGCATCGTCGGGAAGCGTGATCAAGATGAAGGGCCGAAATTCTTGTGACAGGAGGCCCGGTAAGGATATCACCGTGCCGAGGATCATTAGTGGTGATGGCAAATAAATGTTCATCAAGAAGAGCATCATTAATAGGGTGTCGTGCGTCTCCGGTAAGCAAATCGGAAATGAGTTCGGCGAGGGCTAAACCTTTTCTTGCATTTTTCGAGTGAAAAATTCGAGGTCGAATTCTTGGAGAATAATGACTCAACGAGCATACTTCGCACCGAGGATGCGTCGACTCAACAGAAAGCCATGGGGTTGGAATCGGTCACAACCTTGGTGGAACGACAGGAGGATATCGTGACGCAGCTTTTTGGACCGAGAACACAACGGCTAGTGCTAACTTTTCTTCATGTGAGTAGGACATAGGTGGACGACGAGGTTTTTTCGACATAATAGATCACATGCTCGAGGGCCATTATAATCTTCTTGAATAAGGACACCCGGCAACCGAATGGGTGGAAGCGAGAGATGTAAAGGATGAAATCGTGGTCAAAGTCGAGGATGACGGATCAAGGGGCTGGGGGTGAGAGAACATGTTTCGAGGGCATCAAAAGATTGTTGAGCGTAAGTATCCGGAACAAAAAGAGTGTGGGAGTGAAGAAGGCGGGAGAAAACCATGTGCGGTGGTCGCATACGCGGAACGAATCGACAAAGAAAAATTAGCTTTGCTTTGGAGGCTTTGGAGTTGTCGTAAGGTTTGAGGGATAGGTGATTCAAGAATGGCTTGAAATTTCAAAGGGTCGAAAGATTATCCCATTTTTAGAAACGATAGGCTGCGAGGAAACGATGGCGGGAACACAGAGAGACAAATTTTCTAAAAGGTTAAGACGGATAGTTTATACTTGCAACGGCGGAGGAAAAATGGTGCGCAGGATCATGTAGGTGTTGCGCCCAATGTTTAGAACGTGCAGTGAGGTCATCTAAACTGGGTGAGGATAATATGAGCTAAGTCATGGAAACAATAAGACATGGCTCGTTGAAAAAAGTCGGCACGTATTTTTTAGACCAAATGGCATGAATCGGTATGTAAAATGCGCAGGACTAACGAATGCGGTTTTAAGTTGATTAGCTACGACGGATAACGATTTAGGTTTGTATCCCGAGAAGCATGCTAAAGGATAAGACCTCATGCCCCGCACACTCATCAATGATTTGGTAAATAAATGGTGTAGAAGTTTCTTTTGGGACAAGCTTTGTTTAGATCGCGAAAGTCAATACAAAGCACGAATGGTGCCTTGTTTTTTGAAATAGGAGCCAGGGTTGGATACCCAAGTGGTGTACTCAATGGGGTAAATAAACTAAATGCATTTGCGGAGTTTATCGATTTCAGCTTTGATGGCTTCGCGTCTAGATGGATGAATGGGTCTTAACTTTTGGCAGACGCAGTGGCGTCGGGGCCATGTATCGATGGTGTTCGACAATGGTCGAGATCGAGTCCGGCGTATCGGAGTAGGACAATGAAAACATCACGAAATTATTTGAAGAGTTTGGTGTGGCTTCAGTTTCTTACGGATATGCAGTGGGTGCCCATGGTGATGTGTTCTTCGATACTGGTTTGACGAAATGTCTATTTTGATGGTAGGGGGAGAGATTAGCTATATTGCCTTCTCGAAAGTGTCGAGCGGAATGGGGTTTTTGAACCAGTAACTTTATTGGGAATGAGTCTTTGGATTCGAGAGCATATTGGTCATGTGATTGATGTGGGAGGAAGTATGCGATGGCGCATATCGTCCCTATGGAAAGTCGGGTTCGGTCATGGCTTCCATGATGTCTTCATCGGATTGGAAGAGGGGAATAGTGGATGGCATAGGATGACCCGGAGAGAGGTAGAAATATGAGATGCGATGTTGAGAAAGTAGCATATATAGCGTGTGTCGTATGAGAAATGACAGACGGGAATCAATATATGAGTGGTAGGCGAAACAACGGGGGACGGGTGAAGAGTTGGATGCCGAGGAACGCGGTGATGAGGCAAGGTAGGAAATAGTGGCGGGAAGGTCAATCATGTCGCGTATCGGGGAGGAAAATGGTAATTGGGGTGGACATGGTGTCAAAAGGGAGGGCAGACACGGCGCCGGATGTGGCGGTAAGCGGCAAAGAAGCACAATACTTTCATCGAAGCCGGGGGCAAAGGTGGGTATAATGCCCATGGAAGTCGCATAAAGAACAAGGTGATTGGTGAGCAAGTTTTTAATTTGAGAGGGAACCAGGAGGGTGACCTCGGACCATGGGAATATCGGATTCTGGAACGTTTCATTGATTGCACGGTTTTGAGGTGTGGTAATTAGGGACGGTATGGGTGGCATGGCGACAACGCGCACAAGACGCTGGATGGGATGTTTTTGAAGGCGAGAGGGGTGAAGTTTTCAATGCCATCGTGACCTTCGTGCCCTCTCGCGAGACTGTTATTGTTACGGAACATGGTGTGACGAGGAGCTTTAAGTGAGGGAGGGCGAGGTGGTGAGCAGCGGGAGAGGTCATGGTGATCAGTGAACACGAGTCAAAGCAAGATATGGCTTGGGTTGACCGAAGACGGGGGTAGCGAGATGCAGATGGGTATACCCAAGGTCAGAGTTGAGTGAGAAGATAGCCAAGATAAGATGAGAGGAAGCTCCAGGAGGTGGAGCGAGAAAGAATTTGTCCCAGATAGGGAAAAATGGCCCGCGAGGGCGGGGGGATTGAAATCGGGCGGAATTGTGCCGAGTGGGGAGGGGAGATTCCGAAGGAAAAAAAGAGCGCTGCAAGCTGGGGTGAAGGGCTAGGAAGCCGGAGGAGTTGAGAAAGTTGAGGTTGTTGACTAGCCAAAGTGGGATGTGTAAGGTGTACCCAGATGATCGCATCATGCAAATGCTTGCCCGGTGTTGGGGTCGAGGCAGAGGGTAGGGTGAGTCAAGAAAGGTGCCAAGCAAGGAGGAGTCTTTGAAGACGGACAGGAGAGACATTGGGCCAAGACGTAGTCGCGCTCGAAGCGAGAGTTGGGGGTATGATACGATGCTCGGTCAATAGTGACGATTTTGCCGTTACGTGAAGAACATCTCGCGGGTCAAAAATGCGGATGGGATGGTAGACATGGCATGGGTGTAACTACACACAAGAGGGATGCGTAGTCGAGAGGGCGTTGATCACTTCAATGTGACACACACAGATTTTTCTGCCCCAAGAGTAATAGGACAACGACAGAAGAGGGTCGAAGCGGGTCGGGAAGCATCATGCTCACGCATGAGGGAAGGGTGATTGTGGAAGGGGGCAAATGCGGGAAGATACGATTTTTTGCCAAACAGCGGGCATGACACAATTAGATGCCCCTCATCATCAGCGCATCGGTAATAGTGGCATTGTTGATTTGGTCGAGATTTGGAAAGAAACAGACGTAGGAAGAGGGGATGGTCAGGGGATTGACGGGGATCGAAAAACAATGAACACATCATGGTGAGGGTCGACGGCATCCAGGGAAATCCGATCGGGAGGCAAAATTTCGGTGCAATGGGCCCTTAGGAACTTGGGTATGAATCTTGGCGTTGGGTGGAGGCAAGGGACCATCGAGTGTCGATAGAGGCTGAGTGGGGCACGAGGATGGGGGCGGGGTAGAGGGAACGGGAGACCGAGTTTCGAGGGAAGGATTGTTGGTGAGAGATGGGTCCGATGCCATCATTAGGATCTGGTAATCGGAGGAAAGCGGAGGAGAAGGTTGAGCGGGTTCCGGGCCATGAGGTGATTGGGAGGCCACGAGTCCTTGTGGAGGGAAAGGATCGGGAGACATAGCGGGTTGAGAGGTGTCCGTATGGGGAGGGAGATTAAGAGGAGATGGTTATGTCCGCATAGTGATGCAGAGACTCCCATAGTACGCTCATTGGTGGTAATCGGGGACAAGCATGAGTGGGATGACGCAAACATCACGACATGAACAAGGTTTGTTAGTGTGAAAAGACATCCGGCTTGGGCGAGAGAGCCTTGGGATTGGGTGATAGTGGGGGAATTAATGCAGAATAGTTGGGTCCATGATTAACGGAGGTGCAGGGATGGCCTTTCCTCTTTGTTTAGAAGGAGGAGGAGGAGTGGCACCCTTGGGATGCTGCAAATATTAGCACGAAGGAGGGAGTGTGTGGTCCAAATGCAAGGCGGCCCAGGGACACGGTGGGATGTGGGTGAGGTAGGTGGAGGGTAAGCAAAAGGAAGAGTCATGCCAAATCCCGGATACATGCTACCCAGAGAGGCAAAAGTGCAGCAGCGGTTGCGCCCAGGAGAAACGTGGCCCGAAGAGGTTGAGCAGGAGGTATACATGGCAAAAGTAACGGGGGAGAACCCGAGCAGCGAGAGGAAAGTCGGAGTGCGGACTCGAGGAGTACTCGAGGGATGACGAGAAGGAGTAAGTCGATGAGCGAGAGCCCGAGGGTGAAGGCTAAGAAGTTACGGGATAAACGCGGTGGAGGGCGTAATGATGACGGGAAGAAGAAAACCGACAAGGGCAGCCAGGGTGCAAAAGCACGACGTGACAAGGGTAGGGAGGTGCGTGTCGATTAATTTTTGTAGAGTCTTTGCCGTGCGGTGCTAACCAGAGCTCTTCTTCCCTTAGTGGTCGGTGTGTGGCGTGCGTTAATTTTAATTGAGTTAAACCCGGACATTTTGAGTAAAATAAAGTGTGTCACGTAATGGAAAAGAAATCTACGAGTAAATAGAATTGAAAGACATGGGAAAATGAGAAACTAAAAAGGAAACAAGCGAACCCAAGAGGGTGGGTCTCTCGAAACACTGAATCCAAAGGGCAGAGCACGCTAACAAAAGACCAATAGATCTAAGATCGGGAGGAGCGGGATCTAATGGATAAATATGCAGGAAAGTGGTGCGGAAAGCAGCGAAGAGATAGGGCAAGGTTATCGTACAACACGAAGAGATCAGCTAAAAAGAAGGGGGTCAAAGGGGTGACCCTAGAGATGAACCTAAACAAAGCGAAAGGCGATTGTATAGAAAGGGAAGAAAAGCTAACCCGTGAGGATCGGAACAAGAGGTATCGGATCGAAATAATGTCGAAACACCGGGAAATGTAGATGTACGAAAAACGAGCAGCAAAATCTCCCACAAAAAGGTGGAGGAAGTCGAAGCCCTAAGGGCGAGAGTCCCACTCAGAGTGAGTGAAATAGATCAACAACAGATCAAACAGGTGGAGAGCAGGTCGGAAAACCGACGAAGCCGGCGGAAACGAGTAAAAGGTCGTGTGGCGGATTGAGAAAAAAAATGGCGAGTCGCAGGTTTGAGGCATCGTTTCAAGCCGGGTCGCGATTTAAAGCGAGAAAAAGTGCGACCTCAAGGCCAGGTCGCACTGTTTGGGCTGATAAGTGCGACTGCGGATCCGAGTCTGGCAACGTGCGATTTTGAAAGACTTGTCGTCTCACCGTGGTGATGCCGGTCACCAGCAAAAAGCGCGAAACACACGGAAGTTAGAAATTTGAATGTTTGAGGGTTTTAGAGGGGAAAAACTAGCATAAAAATGGACAGGAAAAAATAAAAAATGGAAGAGAAACCCTAGGGTCTAAAACGATTTGGATATGGGAAAAATAGAAAACTACGGTGGGTCGCAAAAGAAAACCCGTGTGGAGTCGCCAATTGTTAGTGTGATTCTTTCATCATAAAAGATCACTTTAGCTATGCATATCAAGTATCCCTAACATTAAGTATGGCTACAAAATATCTTTAAACTTGCTGCATAATATTAGATCTAAGCATAAAAGACATTAAGCGGATAAAATGTGAAATGGCTCCATGCATCCAATGAACAAGACAAGAACAATGTATAAAAAGAATCTTATATTATATTAAAGAATGGGGCACCTAAGAGAAAAACAAGAAAGGCGTTTTCCAGTTCTCCTCAGTGGGATGGGTTCTTAGAAGTCCTCAGTGTTTTAGATCTAAAATTCCTCTCTTTGGTTAATATGAAAAAACCCTAACAAACATGGAACTCAATGGGAGTTCAAAATGCAAACAAATGAACTTGGTGACCAAGAGTAGATCTAGTGTGATCTAATGCAATGGAGGTAACTAATGAATGGGGAAAACCCTTCTATTTATAACAAAATATTGGGGTGTTCTAGAACTCGATGCATGAATAAAATATTATTAATCACATTCTAGAATCACATTTAGGGATATTTTATTATATTTGTTGGAGGAAAAGGGTTTTTGACTTGGGTCAATTCCTTTATTTATAAATAACAAATAAATAAATGATTTATTTATTATTTAAGGGAAATGAGGGGAATATAATTAAATAAATAATGGTTTAGTTAATTATTTAAAAATGATTTAGTCAAATTTAACGAGTAATAGTATTTAAATAATGATTTAAATAAATTATTCTTAGGAAATAATTAAATAAATAATGATTTATTTAATTGATAACCTTGTTTTGGGTTAAATATGACCAAGAAATGTAAACGAATGTGGTGAAAGCGATTTTACTTGGGGTAAAATTAGTCTTACAGGGTGTACTTGGGTTCATCTAACGATAATGGGTTAGATGATAAAAATTGTGTAACCCTACTCTTTCTTTTCAGTGGATTAAAAGTTTAGATTAGGTCCCAGGGCTCAAGAACACACCCCTTCTCCCTCCTCATGGTGGAGTACCGCACTTTTTGGTAAAAAGTGTGACCTAGGTAGCAGTTTTTGAGCAAAAAATTGTGACCTATCCTAGGTTTGGGCCTGAAAAATGCGACCTATCAGGGAGGGGTTTTTCGGTGTTGTTTTTTTGGCTGAGTACTAGGTTTTTATGATGAGATACAGTCTTTCCTATCTATATTCTGACAAATATGATGGTTTTGTGCACATATGGTAGGTACGGATCAGCTAGAGAAAGAATGCACGAGGCGCATTACGGTCAGAGATCCGGGAGGATCAGGGTATCCGCAGTGCACTAGCCAGGTTTGGGGTTGTGAAGTTTGTGGAGAACCCTTTGATGAGAGCTGGGGAGCCCTTATTGGCCTGGATTGTCAGCTATTAGGACCCATACCATGAGGTCTTTATAGTGCAGCGGCATCGGATCGAGTTGATGGTCCAGGATATATATTTCTTGATTGGTCTCCCACCACTTGGGATGGTAGGGAATACTCAACCAATATTACCACAGGGGCGAAATATCATAGAGTTTGTAGAGTGCCATTGCCCACCAGGTCTCCAAGTCAAGGGGACTCGGATACCCATCGGGGATTTGGTGAGGTTAGAGACCTGTGCTGTGGCCACAATGGTGTTGTGGATTCTGGGAAACCAGGCACTTCATCACATTACTGGAGGGTAGAAGATGCTGGTGGAGAGTGTTTTGAGTGGGACCTACTATGGGTGGGCCCAGATGATGCTGTCGTCGTTGAAACGACAGTTGTCGCTATGTAAGCGGCAAGTGAATCATGATTGTGCATATGGTACAGTTTTGTGCTCATTCTTCTTTGAGAATATCCCGACACTTCGACCTCGCATACAGCTCCAAGATGGGGGCCCGAGAGAGCCTAGGATGTGCTGGTGGGGGAAAATATTGTGCATAGGAGGAGGTGGGGCAGTTGGATGGGTGTTTTGACTCGATTTCTTTTCTCATTGGGACCAAATGCCACTGCATGTAGACGATTATCCCTATAGTGGGATGAGTTATTGTGGGGATCTGGATATGCCACTGCCACCTGGTCGGATATGGGGGCTTGATGGTAAGAGACAAACTGCTAATATTTTATGTGCATGTAAAGGTCTAGAAAAAATTGTATGTGGTACTAATTCTTTCACTTTTGGTATGCAGATACAGCACTGGTAAAATCGGTTGGATATATGGGGCGAACTACAGTATCAAGGACCACAGGACCTAGTGGAGCGAGGTTGCAGCAAAATGGGGATGCAGTAGCCCTCTTGGAGGATATCCATCATAGATGTGAGAGGCTTATGATCGGTGTTTCAGAGTGCAAATGGTAATATTTAGATGACCAGTACATAGATCCATGTATTGGTATACCCTTTGAGTGGCGAGGGGTCATGCGGCGCATGGCGATGGCCAGATAGGGCATGCGTGATCTATGAGCTGCAGGAGCAGAGCCACTAGCTCGGGATTCTCTAGATAGTGATTAGTGTGTAGGGGTAAATTTTGCCCCCAGTTTTGAGTTTTGTAACATGCTATGGGCATGTCATATGTATTAGAGTGGATGGACTCTAGAACATATTATAGGACTCATATTATGGATATGCATCGTTTTGATATTTTTATGTTATTGTCTTGTGTTAAATGCGTGTGCTAAATGCCAATCTAGAATATTGTTTGCAATGTTATCTACATAGTTATTTTGTGCTCTAGTCACATGATTGAATGTAATGACTTCAAATTCACGCATCAAAAGCTTCACTCATAAATATCTTCTAAAAAGGATAGGATTATACACATGATAGACACCATTCAATTGCATGAAAAGAAGCAAGGAATCTAAAAGAACATGAAGGTGGAGGATGCGATGTGAAAGGGCATCGGCTAATAAACCTCGTACTGCGTCATATTCGGCTTGGTCATTGGTAGCAATATCAATGCATGCCACGTTTGAGAGAACAAGGGAGTGCAAGGGGGTAATAATGGCCCAACCTGCCTAGGCTAGATTCTTGGAGTAGCAACTTGCACCATCAGCAAAACCGATATAAGGTGTGGATGGTAGGTCCATATGAAAGGTGCCACAAGACAATAAATGGAAGGATGATGAAAAATTCTGGCAACCTAAGCGCAAAGTATAAATCGAACGCACTCCGCGGGAGGGAGTGATTTGGGTAAGATGTCTATTACTCACACGCCGATGGTAAGGTGGAATGTGGGAGCTACTGGAGGTGTAACTTGTGCTGAGATTATGAAATTCACCATGGGCATAGGTGGTGCTATCTTGTTAATGGGCAGGAAAGATGAAGTCAGGGGTGGACGTGGCTTCCATGATGTCGTCATCGCAATAGAAGATGGAGTGACTGGAGGAAGGGAGACCACATGACACGGTGAAGTTACCTAACTCATCATCATGAGAAGAAAGGTTCACATGTGTATCATCACGGGGGATGATGGAAGAACAAGTAGTTAAGGGATCTACGGATGTTGAGCCAGGGTGATCACTGAAGGGAGGTCAAGCGAAACAATAGGGGAAGAGTCAAAGGGAGCTTCCACCCAAGGTCTCATGGATGATGAAAGGTAGAGGATGTTGGCCACATTCTCCTTCATTTTGACATCAGGGGGAGGAATGTAAATGGGAGCGAGTAAATGCTCAGTCAGGCCTGCATCATACTGCGTAAGTACAGGAGAGGCGGATTGGTTTTGTTCAATATCATACTCCCGAACTACCTCTAATGAGGTGCGGTAATGCGTAAGGCGGGGAAAATGGTGAGAATAATGGCCATGGAGATCACACAATGCATAAGGTTGGTTAGTGTGAATAGCTTTAGGATTCTTGGCTACAGTCGAGGAAGAAGTAGGGGCTTCAGGGATCGTAGACTTAGGGAACACAACTTTAACCATGGGCTTGATACGAGGTAGTTTAGGACAGTTATGGGTGGCATGGCCGAAAACATCACATAAAGCACAGGGCTTTGTGGGCAGGGGAGCTGCAGGGTCTGTCGGGGCAGCCTTGTCCTTGGAGGCCCTCTTGTGAGCTTTTCCCTTCTTACTCGGAGCGTTCGAAACAGGAGGGGGTTCCTGTTGAGGTGGGTGAGGCACTGTTACAGCGGAAGAAGTCATGGGGACCGGTTGAACCAAGGTCAAAGAAAGGTAAGGTTTGGGTTGACCTTGCTGGGTAGCGGTTGGAGGATCAGGGTACCAGACGGGAATCCCAAGGGTCAAGTTAGGAAGAGAGAGGGTGGCCATAACAGGTGTCGTATAGATTCCTAGTGGGGGAGCTAGGAGCGGTATCTAACTGGAGGGGTAATAGCTAGGTGGAACGACTCCTAAATGGTTAAGGCCTAGAGGAACCATTCCAGGAGGGTAAAGAGGCTCATGAATACTAGCTGAAGGGCCAAAGGAGGAGGTCTAGAAGGCTAAATCGAAGGGCTAGGAGAAGGCTACGAAGGGACTAGACGAGGTGGGCTGCTTGAGGGTAGTCCGAGACGATTGCATCATGCAAACATTCGATGAGCTGGGATCAGAGATAGGAGGGGGAAGACCAGGAAATGCACCAAGTAGTGAGGAATATTTGTAGACTCCGGGTGAAACACTGGTGAAAGGATCAATGGTTTGCTTGTTGGCCACCGAAGAGATAGTGGACTCAGGGGAGGTCTCAGACTTCGGTTCGTAATATGTCAACTGGTCAATGGTGACTATCTTTCCATTATGAGGGAAGGACATCTTGCGGTGGCCCGTGAAAGGGACAACAAACATCGCATAAGTGTAGCTACGACCTAATAGAATTTTGTAATCTAAGGGGGCATCTATGACTTCTACGTCAACACAAACCGTCTCACCCGCAAGAGTAATAGGACAATTGCGGAATAAGCAAATGGGCTTGGAGGCGTGGCCATCCCACACTCGGAGAGTGATAGTGGAAGAAGCAAACTCAGGGGATCTGAGTTGCTTCCAAACCAAAGAGAACATCACGCAGGTGGATGCCCCCTCATCAATAATGCACCGGGAAAAATTGGCGTTCTGGATATTGACTAGGATTTGGAACGCGACGGAAGCAGGGAGAGGAGGATGTTCTGACCGGTCAACATCAAAGACAATCAATAAATTTTTAGAAGGATCTACAGTGCCCATGGAAGATAGTAGATCTTTTCATTATGAAGGGCATGACTAGAGGAGTTCCAATGGTTAAATGGTAGCAAGGGATTGTGCCAAATCATCGACTATGTTATATGAATGGGCGGCTTTTCCAGAAGCATCATTTCGGCGTAGTGGTCCCTTAGGGATCTTGGTATGAAACTCCACCCTAGGCTGAGGGATCTGCAAGGGACCCCTAGGTGTCATAAGAGGCTCTGTAGAGACCAAAGGAGGTGGCTCAGGGACAGACATATGTGAGCTTGTTGTGCGACGGGACCGAGTACGAAGATTGATGTCTATGTATAGTTAGAGAGGTTGATTAGAGTTCATCATGAGAATGCGGTAATTAGGGGTACCGAGATGGAAGATTTTGGAGAGCAACGGTGCGGTAAACGGGAGGTTGGCAAAAAGAGGAGGCATGTTGTATCCTGGATATGTGTTGCGGGAGGGAAAAAGCGGAGGTGTTGGCCCCCCGAGAAAAACCAGCGCCCATGGGAGGTTGAGCAATGATGAAAACACAAACATGGCACAAAGGAAAAAGAGACCGACAAGGGTAGGGAGGTGCAAGATCAATTGATTACAATGTCGAAATAAGGGCAGGGAGGTTGTAATGTTCCCTTTTCAGGATTTTCTAGGATAGGGTCCTCTAGGATGATGTATAAGGAAGCCAATGCAAAAATAAGTTGAACTGGGACTTGGATCCCTTTTTTTACCCTTCATAAATTACCCTCCCACAATACTAACTCAGAGAAATAAACCTAGGAGGGTTATTCAGATCCTCTAATCCAATGTATCTCCAACAATGCTCAAAGGGAGAGCTACAGCAATACATGAACTTCAACAAGTAGCAGCACTGAAATATCAATATGTATGGTGCAAGAAGAGAGAATAGCCATTATATTATGTGCAATGGAAAATATATATACAATAAATTGAGGTAATCTCTCTCAAGTTAGGCCAAATCAGCCCCAAGACAGATGTACATGCAACAATGAAAGTACACAGCTACACAACCCAGCAACAAGCTATGACTGCGCATCCTATAGTGATAAATTATTGAAAACTAATATAGATACAATGATATAGAAATAATGGGCTCAAATAAAGTGGGGGAGCAAGATCTCAACCCCAGAAAAAAATACTACAACAATCCTCCAAGGGATTGGCCAAAATACACTCAATGGAAAAATGCCGGAGTTGCTGGGATAGAAATTTTGCAAATAAAAATGGAGAAGGATAGAAATTCTGCAAATGATGAAGGAACCTCCTCCAATTATCTTCAAAGTGAAAGGTTTCTTCCTTCACTGAAGATTACACCCTCCAATCCACAATGTGAACCCCTCCTGCAAGTGCCCTCTGAAAATAACGCAATATGAGGAAGAGACTGTGCTGGGAATGAGATGAAACACATGGCCCAATGCCAAAGTCTACAATTAATCTCTGGGATTCCTCACTGATCTCCCAGAGAAATAATGAGCTCCTCCTCTGCAAAACTAGCTTCGGAAGTGGGTGATAATGACACTGCAACCCCCAGCAACTCAACGTTTTTGCCAAGATGGAAAACGCTGTAGTTGAAGATGGTCACCTTGGCCTCAAGCCTAGATGTGAGGAGAATTAAGATCAGGTCCTCCAAATCTTCCCAATGAAGGAGAGGAAACTTCTAAACATAAATCTCCCTTGTGCTAAGCAGCACAAGCTATCCCAGTTGAACAACTGGAGAGAGCAGAGAAAAATCGAAATCTTCAACATAATGATCAATGGCTCTCCTTCCCTCTTTTATGCCAAGAGGAGTCTTCCTTGCCATGGACCCCACCCATTAGGGTTTATCTCATCCAATAATATTCCTCCTATGAAAACTGCGCTTTCCCACTTGGTGACTCACTCCCTCCATGCAGCGTTGTTTGACTTGGTCAAACTGGACCTAGTCTTCTTGTATTTTCCTCTTTTCACACTAGGAGATTAAAAATAAGCCACTTAAGTGACCCCTTTGCACATTTTGAGTGTTTATTATGCTTCTTCATGGGCCCCCTTACCCATTTTATTCTTTTTATTAAAAGGAAAGAAAAATTAATGTTCCAATTAACTTAATGAAAATTTTGGAACATTGCAGTCCTCCCCTCCCAAAGATTGCTTGTCCTCAAGCAAGTGCAAGGGTAGACTGATTCCTCTTCTCCTCTGCTACAACACCCATGTATGATGATCTCCTCCAAGAAATAGGATTCTATCTCATCAATAAAGCTCCCACATTTCTTCTTCTTAGCATGTAAATTAGCTACTAAGCTATCATCATGAAAAGGTGAGGTGCTCAAGAGAGTGGAAAAGTGTTGTCTAGAGTTCCTCCCAAGGTATGGAGTCTGAAATGTGTTGGGAGTCATTCTCCCCATGTGTATCCTCCATCCCCAAGCAATCAACCATACAAAATAAGTCACCTTCCAACTAGGAAACTCCTGGAAATCATCCTCCACCTTGAGTCCATGTAGAATAGGTGGGCTGAAAATCTGATCATGGTAAGCTTCATAGCCTACCCCACGCTTTCTTCTTCTCCAATTATGATAAGTGTGGAGTGAAAGCTGCATTTGGGCTGCAATAGTGTTTCCCTCAAGTGGCAAGATGAAGTTTATATCTCCAAGGATCTCTCCTTCAACGCTGTAAATCAAGCTGGCCCAAATCATCTCATATGTGATGAGTTGGAAGTCATCATCATATGGTATCCGATCAATAATAAGTTTCACCTCATGGAGAAACAACTATCTTGTCATGGTGACCATATCCTCTTCCATACTCCCCTTAGAGCATGTACTGCAAAAATAATGGGGGTCTTCTCCCCCAAAGAACACATCCTTCCAATTTGTTTCTCCTCCCTTATGATACATATGGGGCTGCTGTTGATATATGGCTGAAACATAATGATCTTCAAGAGAGACCCAAGCCATCCCATGAAATCCAACGCCCATAGGGTGCCTCCCCAAAAAGCTCAAGCTCTCCAAATGGCTCCTCCCATTTTAAAGCAAGAGATGCAGCATGGTAATCAAGGCTGGCCCACTTGTTTTTCTGAAATATGCAGCGTGAGAAATATGGAGTACCATATTCCCTATGGGCATCCTCAACTCTTGTGCTACTCCTCCAATGGTGCTTCCCATGTCCAACGTTTGGCTAGCAGGATATGGAAGCAAAAATATGTGAGAGCAAGGAGGTGAAACATAGCTCCACACATGGAACCAATGCAAGGCATCATTGGCCTGCCTCAATACATAGTGCAACAAGTTTCCTTTCAGCCACTTGTTTTCTGCCACATTCATCCTAAAATATGAGATCATGAAAACATAATTTCGTGCCAATGGTGCACACCAAAAATCCTGTGGCTTTCCCCCACAATGCACCAATAAGATGGCCATCATAATTGCTGCATTTGACCATAAGTACAAAAAAACATAATGTGCAAGAAGGAAGTATCCTCCTTGATATGATATGCTACTCAAAAAGATAAGAGAGTGCAAAACATAAAGCAAATAGTTACCTCCCTCATCATGTACTCTGGTCTTTGAGCTGAAATGGCTCAATTGAAAATTATCCCTTACTGCAACAGAGTAGGGAAGTGGTTGTGCCAACCATATCATCATATCTCAGGCTTTGCATCTATCCATATGCTGATATACATCCATTAGGATTCCCTCCCAAGTGGACTCCATCAACAAATAGTATGCATAAGAATGCATGAAAGTAGAATCCATAAATGCCGCATGTAGGTGTCTCCCCTTGTGCTTGTGAACCCAAGCCAAAAAGATCAAGATATAGTAATGGATGTTGCCATCCATTACTCCCTCATCCTCATATCCTACATGTCTCCAAGGTACATCACTTGTGAAGTGGTTTTGGAAACACTTCAACAAGTAATCCCAACTCTGAAGTGACAGTGCTACTGGCCTATGGAGTAGGGCCACTGTCATCTAAAAGCTCAACTCTTTGACATGGATCTTTTCAAAGAATCTAATCATCATGTTGATGCACATATAGAGTCCCTCCCATGAACAAGGTACTACTGGGGCATCTAAGGCCAAGGATCAACCCCTTTGCACTATGCTAGTGCCTCCTCCTGCTCTTGCAACATCTGAATATAATCTGAGCAACAAGAATGTTTGCTACTCCTCCATACTCCCACCATAACAAATATGTGAAGGTGGCATCATGAGTGGTAAGGAGAATTCCATCTCATCATAATGCATCCATGCTCCTCTCTGCCCCATGGTGTAAGTATCCTACCAGTCCTCCTCCTCCTCCATACCCCATGAAAAAGGGTAGGTCCTATGCTGGCCAAACTCTCTCAAGAGTAGCCAACGCAGCATTGCCTCTTGCTGCCCCATGTCATAAACTTGCAAAAGGCTCACCATCCTCTTTCATTCCATCCACATCCACTCAAATCCTTGTGGATGTCCCCCTTCATCCAGCATCTTGGTATCCTCCCAACAAGGGCTAACATCTTCCCAAAACAGATTTTGGCCTTTGCATTTCATGGGACATTGAAATGAAATCTCTTCCATGACAAAGTTTCTAAACCCCAACCTCAATGGTGGTACAAAACATATCCATGATGTATAAGGATGATGGTACAGTGCAGTGAAAACTTCCTGCTCTAGAAAATCAGCATGTAATGATACACAATCCTCCATGAGAAATAAAAACTTAGGCATACCTTGGAGAGTTTTGGAAGAATCTTGTGTTGCAGAAAGAGTCTCTTCCTCAATAGTGCTGGATGCCTCAATTGCTGGAGATGAAGGTTTCTTCTCCATCATTATGATAGCAATGGTATGTGCATCTTCAACAGGTGGTGAGGGCTCCTCCCTCCTTTGTCTAAATCTTCTGATCAATCTTTGAGAAAAATCAGCAAGAGTAGAAACCCTTGCATGGTCCCAATGGCTGAACCACCAAGTCTTTGCTTCACCCTCAAGGTGCAGCACTGCAAATTTTAGAGCCTCTCTATCTAATACAGGATTTAGAAGGAAGAAAGCCTCTAGTTTCTTCATCCAAGCCTCTGCTGCACATGTGAGTGATCCATCAAATGTGGACAATAGAAATATATTGCCTCTCATCATCCCATAGATGTGGGGTCTTCTCTCTTCTTTCTGTTGAATACATTGTGGAAAATATAGAGTCTCTTGGAAGGCTCTAGGTTTTTCTCAGTACTCATCAAGATACTCACTTATAATTTTGAATTCCAAGTGTTTCTCATGCTCCATTTCTCCTCCTTGGTGAGAGTAGGAAGTGCATGGTCCTTCCTCTTCTCTTTCTTCAGTCTTCTCAACCTCCTTGGAGAGGCCTTTGTTGGATCTAAAAATTGATGAGAGTAATATCATCCTCTACATCATCTTTATCTCTTCTATCTCTGCAATTTGAACTTCCACAGGCTGGTCCAAGTTCAAAGCTTCGATACCACTTCAATGTTCCTTTTTCAGGATTTGCTAGGATAGGGTCCTCTAGGATACTGTATAAGGAAGCCAATGCAAAAATAAGCTGAAACGGGACTTGAATCCCTTTTTTTACCCTTCATACATTACCCTCCCACAATATTAGCTCAAATAAATAACCCTAGGAGGGTTATTCAGATCCTCCAATCCGATGTATCTCCAAAAATTCTCAAAGGGAGAGGTACAGCAATACATGAACTTCAACAAGTAGCAGTAGTTAAATATAAATAAATATGGTGAAATAAGAGAGCATAGCCATTATATTATGTGCAATAGCAAATATATATACAAGAACTTGAGGTAAACCCTCTCAAGTTAGGCCAAATCAGCCCCAAGACAGATGTACATGCAACAATGAAAGTACACAGCTACACAACCCAGAAAAAAGCTATGACTACACGGTCTATAGTGATAAATGACTGAAAATTGATATAGATACAATGATATAGCAATAATAGGCTCAAATAAAGTGGGGGAGCAAGATCTCAACCCTAGAAAATAATACTACAACAATCCTCCAAGGGATTGGCCAAAATACACTCAATGGAAAAATGTCGGAGTTGCTGGGTAGCAGCAGCAACTCAATAACAATACAAAAATGGAGAAGGATAGAAATTCTGAAAATGATGAAGGAACCTCCTCCAATTATCTTCAAAGTGAAAATTTTCTCCCTTCATTGAAGATTACACCGTCCAATCCACAGTGTGAACCCCTCCTGCAAGTGCCCTCTGAAAATAACGCAATATGAGGAAGATACTGCACTGGGAATGAGATGAAACATATGGACCAATGCCAAAATCTATAATGAAGCTCCTAGATCTTCCTCACTATTCTCCCAGAGAAATAATGAGCTCCTCCTTTGCAAAAATAGCTTCGGAAGTGGGTGATAATGAATCCTCACTGCAACCCCCAACAACTCAATGTTTCTACCAAGTTGGAAAACGTTGTAGTTGAAGATGGTCACCTTGGCCTCAAGCCTAGATGTGAGGAGAATGAATATCAGGTCCTCCAAAGCTTCCCAATGAAGGAGAGGAAACTTCTAAATAGAAATCTCCCTTGTGCTAAGCAGCAAAAGCTATCCCAGTTGAACAACTGGAGAGAGCAGAGCAAAATCGAAATCTTCAACCTAATGAGCAATGGCTCTCCTTCCCTATTTTATGCCAAGAGGAGGCTTCCTTGCCATGGAACCCACCCATTAGGGTTTCTCTCATCCAAAAATATTCCTCCTATGAAAACTGCGTTGTCCCACTTGGTGACTCACTCCCTCCATGCAACACTATTTGATTTGGTCAAATTGGACCTAGTCTTCTTGTATTTTCCCCTTTTCACACTAGGAGATGAAAAATAAGCCACTTAAGTGACCCATTTGCACATTTGGAGTGTTTATTATGCTTCATCATGGGGCACCTTACCCATTTTATTATGTTTATTAAAAGGAAAGCAAAATTAATGTTCCAATTAACTTAATGAAAAATTTGGAACATTACAGAGGTGCAGGATCAATTGATTTCAATGTTTTTAGAGTGTTTTCTTGGTAGTGTTAGCCAAGCCATTTTTCGATTAGGGTGTGTGTGTAAAAGTGTGTAAATTTTAATTTTTAAACCCAGAAGTTTGTAGTGAAAAAGAAAAAGTGTGTTGTATAGTTGTAAACAAACCTGCAAATGACAGTATATAGGCCTGCAAAAACAAAAAATAAACAGCTAATAATACAATAATATAAACCCAAGGAGGCCGGTCTCTCATCAACTAGTCTATAGGTGAGTAAAAACTAATCAAAACACAATAAAAAAACTAATAGATCTAAGGTCAAGAGGGATAGGGATATAAAAGACAAAATCTGTTGGAAAGTGGTGCAGAAAACAACAACAAAGCAGAGGAAAAATTGCTATAAAAAAGGTTGCAAAAGGCTATCTCCCGAAGGGAAACAGAGTGTACCCTAGAGGAAAACTCAAAAAAATATAGATGAGGTGATTTGGATGGATAACAAGCCGATCTAAAGCAGATCTGAAGGTGAGGTATCATATATGAAAAAATGGCTGAAGACTTTGAAATTTCAAACAACCTGCAACAACAAAAACTATTCCACAAAAAGTGGAGGGTACTGAAGCCCTAGGGGGCTAGTTTCCCACTTATTTGAGTGAAACAGAAAAAGTACAGTTCCAAAACGGGAAGATACGAAGGTCAGAAAACCCTGAATAGAGGCTCAGAAAAACCTAGAAAACTTTCAGAAAAATCCCTGCAAAAATTCCAGGTCGCAGTTTTTGACCTGTTTTCAGCAAAGGTCGTAGTTTTTGGGCTGAAAAGTGCACCCTGAAGGTCCAGGTTGCAGGTTTTGGGCCAAAATGTGTGACATGCACTTCTAGCACTCTCGGCGGCAGGTTTCAGAAAAATTTGTCGCCTCAGCTACAACTGATGTCTGTCACCTGTGCAATAGGTCTGAAAACACACGGAAGTCAAAATTTTTATCTTTTTATGGCTTTATAGGTTAAAAAAAACATCAAGAAAAGAAAAAACAATGGTCTGAAGAGAAGTCCTAGGGTTTGAAGTAGTTGGATATGCAAGGATTAGAAAAACGATAGCGGTCATAATCGTAAACCCGTGTGGAGTCGCCAGTTGTTAGTATGAATCTTAATTCCAAGCATACAAAAAAAAACCACTTTAGCTGCACATAAAAAATAGCTCGAACAATAGAAATGACTGCTAATATCTTCAGATTTGTAGTTAGGTGATCAAGATAAATGCTGTAAAAATCTAGATCTATGCATTAGAAGAAATTAAACAATAGAAAAAACAATATTTACTCCATGCATCCAATAGACAAGACAAGAATATATCAAATGAATTTTGTATTAATGGCACCTGGGAGGAAAACACAAGAGGGTGTTCCCTATTCTCCTCAATGCGATGGGTTCTTGTAAGTCCTCAGCACTTCAGATCTAGAATTCCTCTCTCTTGATGGTGTAGAAAACCCAAACAAAAATAATAGCAAAATATGACTATGATGGTGGATCAATAGTTAGACCAAAAGTATAGATCCAGAGTGATATTTAGGCAACCAAAGGTGGTAAATGAATGAGAAAACCCTTCTATTTATAACAAAATATTGAGTTAATCTAGATATTGGTGTATAATTAAAATATTATTAACCAAATCAAGATCCAACTTTTGTGGAATATTTTATTATATTTGTTGGAGGGAAAAGGAATTTGACTTGGGTCAAATCCCTTTATTTGTAAATAATAAATAAATAAATGATTTATTTATCATTTTAAAGATGTGGTTGAGTAATAATCAAATTTATTTAATTATTTAAGGGTGAATTAGTCATATTTAACAAAGAATATTATTTAAATAAGGTTTAAATAATTATTCTTAGAAAATAATAAGATAAATAATGATTTATCTAATTAATTTCCTTGTTTTGGGTTAAATATAACTAGGAATATTAATTAAACTGTTGTATAACTAATTATTCCTTGAGAAAAATCAAACAAATGTATATTTATTTAATATTTCCTCATGGGGTTTCCTATTTAGACCATAAACAACTTAATAAAGGTGGTTTACTAAGTTATTCTCATAGTGAAAGCAATTTTACTTGAGGTAAAATTGGTCTTACGTGGTGTAACAGGGTCCATCTAATGATAATAGGTTAGATGACCAAAAAATGGTGTAACAGATTGCTCCCCAGCATACGAGCGTTAGGAGCTAATCGTATGACCTAAGTACATTGTAAGAACTCAATCACTAGACATCGAAGGGGAAGTCAAAGAAAGAGAAGTATAAGGTAGAACAAAGCACTAAAAAGAACTAGACCCCGAGGAGGCGAGATTTACAGGTGTGACAAGTCTCTTTGATGAGTAAGTACCTATGCTATAGGCAGCAGGGGAGTCATACCTATGCCTACCAAGGCAAAGTACAAACAATAAGGCGTTCAGAAAACCATGGAACTGGCCAATATAGTACATGATGGCATAAACATGAGCCAAATAATCAACACGATAATGAATCCCACATACATATTGTGCCTAGGATAACAGCCAGGAATTGTACAATAATATCTGAGTACATGGGATATAAATACAACCCAGATACCCCTGCAACCAGGAAAAAGGGCTCTGATAATCTGACTGATACATGCAATAAAAAAGGCGTTGCAAGCAGTTGAGGCCGACATCATCAAGTTGATGGAGCTACATCGAAAGGTTGTAATGGAGAGGTCATCCGGGCATGTGGGGGGCTACCTGTAGGGCCACCCCCTCAGGAGGGCTGAGACATCTCACACACACTCGAGAATCACCGATGTCAGCTGCTGCATCACTGAACCATCAAGTATACAGATCTCGATCATGCTGAAAGGAGCTGGAGCTGAGAAACAATCAAGTAAAAGGGCAACAAGGAGTCCCTTTGCCTGATTTGAGGCACCGAACAAGAGTGGAAGCTGGAACCAAGGTACATCGCCCTCTAGACCTTTCTTCTGGAATGAATGAGTTGATTTCGATAGAAGGAGGTCCACCATAGGTGAGGAAATAAGGGATCCTCAACTAAGACATGAGAGAAAATAGTAGAGCGACTAACAGACTGAAAATAATGATGATGATGAAATGGGGGGTATTGAGTAGTGAACGGATGACTTCCCTTGTTAGAGAATAAAGGAAATGGATGACCTGGCAGCGACTGACACAATATCATGAGGCATAAGGGACAGTGAGACTGAAGGCCATAATGTGTGATACGAGAGAGGGACCAAGAAATGAAGGATGGAGGACTATAGCGGGATGCAAAGGGACTCGGGATAAACTCCATGAATGCAATGATGACTCAACTCGGGTGCTCTAAACAAGGCTGACTCGATGGTGCTGCCACACAGAAAAGGTCCAATGGGGACCATAAAAACATGAGTACAAGGTGGTAACTCATGACGAAAATCTACACAAGCATGGACAAGTATGGAGGTAAAGTGGTGCCCCCGGTACGAGTGTTGGAAGTGAATAAATTCGATTTTGAGGAGGGGTGAAGTGATGCTTCGTGGAAAAAATTGTCCTAGTGAAGTATCAAATCATTGTTAAAAAATAAGAGATACCCATTTTAAGGACTCGGTGAGAGCTTTCCAACGGTATAGACGGTTTGGTCTCTGGCAGGGCTACGATTGGTCGCAATGAGTAAAAGAAAAAACGGGAGTTTCTCATTTGATAAGACGTTTTCCCTCCAAATTCACTCATTTTCATGTGGAGCTATGGTGAATGTGAGAGGAGAGTAGGCCCTAAATCTTTTAAAGCTGGATACGTAGTGGACAAAGTAAGCCCTGTGGAATCGAGATCTGTTAGTTGTAGGTAAGAGGCCTAACCCTACTCTTTCTTTTTAGTGGATTGAAAGTTAAGATTAGGTCCCCAGGGCTCAAGAATAGATCCCTGCTCCTCTTCATGACCAGGTCGCATTTTTTGGGGCAAAAAGTGTGACCTAGGTAGCAGGTTTTGAGCAAAAAACTACGACCTATCCCAGGTTTGGGCCTGAAAAGTGTGACCTGTTAGGGAGGGGTTTTTCTGTGCTGTTTTTTGGCTGAGCACTGGGTTTTTATGATGAGATATAGTCTTTCCTATCTGTATATTGACAAATATGATGGTTTTGTGTAGATATGGCAGAATTATGGATCAACTGGAGAGAGAGAGAGAGACCTGGGCGCATTACGGTCGGAGATTCAGGAGGATCAAGGTGTCCGCAGTGCACTGGCCAGGTTTGGGGTTCTGAAGTTCGTGGAGAACCCTTTGATGAGAGCTGGAGAGCCCTTATTGGCCTGGATTGTCAGCTATTGGGACCTAGACCATGAGGTATTAATAGTGCAGGGGCACCAGATTGAGTTGACGGTCCATGATATATATTTCTTGACTGGTCTCCCACCACTTGGGATGGTAGGGAATACTTAGCCAGTATTACCGCGGGGATGGAATATCATAGAGTTTGTAGAGTGCCATTGTCGACTAGGTCTCCAAGTCAAGGGGACTCATATACCCATCAGGGATCTGGAGAGGTTAGAGACCCGTGTTGTAGCCGCAGCGGTGTTGCGGATCGTGGGCAACCAGGCACTCCATCACATCACTAGAGGGCAGATGATGCTTGTGGAGAGTGTTTTGAGTGGGACCTACTATGGGTGGGCCTAGATTATGTTGTCATGGTTGAAACGACATTTGTTGCTATGCAAGCGACAAGTGAACCATGTCTGTGCATATGGTACAATTTTGTGCTCGTTCTTCTTTGAGAAGATCTCGACACTTCGACCTCACATACAACTCCAATATGGGGGCCCGAGAGAGCCTAGGATGCACTGGTGGGGGCGACTACTATGTAGAGAAGGAGGTGGGGCGGTTGGACGGGTGTTTCGACTTGAGTTCTTTGCTCATTGGGATCAAATGCCACTATATATAGATTACTATCCCTATAGTGGGATGAGTTATTGTGGGGACCCAAATTTGCCACTGCCACCTAGTCGAATATGGGGGCCCGATGGTAAGTGACAAATTGCTAATATTTTATGTGCATGTAAAGGTTGAAAATATTATATGTGGTACTGATTCTTTCACTTTTGGTGTGTAGATACAACACTGGTAAAACTGGTCGAATATATGGGACGACTTGCAGTATCGGGAATTGCAGGACCTAATGGAATGAGGGCGTAGCAAAATGAGGATGCAATATCCCTCCTAGAGGAAATCCGTCATAGATGTGAGAGGCTTCTGACCGGTGTTTCAGAGCGCAGCTGGCAGGACTTATATGACCAGTACATAGAGCCATGTATTGGTCTACCCTCTGAGTGGCGAGGGGTCATGCGGTGCATGGCGATGGCCGGACATGGTATGCATGATCTATGAGCTGCAGGGGCAGAGCCATTAGCTTTGGATCCTCTAGATATTTATTAGTGTGTAGGGGCAGGTGGTGCCCCCAGTTTTGAGTTTTGTAACATGCTATGGGCATGTCATATGTATCAGAGTTGATGGACTCTAAAACATTTTATATGACACATATTATGGATATGCATCATTTTGATATTTTTATGTTATTTTCTTGTGTTAAATGCGTGTGCCATGTTGTACCTTAAGAGACAATTCCTTAGCTGTGATGAGGAATCAGTGCTTAAGACATTATCTGATTATGTCACAAATGAATATATATCTGTCTATGTTTTATAAACCCTTAAACATTGATTATGTAACCCTTAAATATCAAATCCATGCATGTTCTGCAATGCTATATTCCACTTATGCTGAAATGAATGAACGGAAGAAAAAGAGAAGAGGATTTCAATCTGATATGCTGTTTCAAACAGAATCTATCATTTTAAAACCCTGAAGAATTAAATAAAGATAAAGTTAAAACAGAGGAGTGCACATTAAGGTTTGTTTAACTCTTAAATACATATGTATAAAGAGACCTGCTGCTCTTACTCTATTTTATTCACAGATAGGAAAACATAGTGTAAACTGGATAACTTTTCAGCATAAACAAAATGATAGAAACTTGCATACTCATTCATTAATTTTCCATTCTTGAGTACAAAAATTTGGCTTCAAGGTTCAAAACTCGGAACCTTTTCCTTTCTTGGAATCTTCTTTAAATACAAAATAACAAAACAGTTTCCAGTGATGAAACTAATTCTAACTGCTTTAACTACTTACAGTTACGGAGGTACATGCCTCAAAAAGGTCCTATTACAATTTACATGATTTTGAGAAAATAACATAACGTGAAATTGAAAATTCCTAATCTATAAGAACAACCGCTTCTGATACGGTTGCTGAGTCAACGACTACTTTTTGTTGAGATGTTGAGATTCCTTTTGCTGAGTCCATTGAGAATGTTTTTCACTTTTTCCATATCTCACTTTGGGTTGTTGATGAATTCTTGAAACTATGATATTCCAACCTGAATGCAACAATCTGACTGTGTGTAGGTATTTCTATGAAGAGAGTCTTCACCATCCATAAAAAATTGAAATGCCTTTGCAAGAAATTAAACATTGTTTCTCCTTTTAAAATCTGCGTCTTTTCATGCTTGTTATCCATCTTGCTTTTTGCCAGTATTAATGAATCTTCATAAAATTTCCATGACAGAATGTTTCCTTTCTCTGTCCAACATGAAGGTAAACCTATTCTTGTCAATTTATCAAATGATATATCAAACTTTTTCATTGTCTCTTTGATTCCCAGTAGTCTCTTTTCTGTAACTTTTCGGAGATCATTCCTAATTATCATCTTATTAACCTCCACAGCATAAAAATATCTATCCTTTATTCCAATGTCTTCTAATTCCTCATCTGACTTGGAATTAATAAAGTTTATGAACTTTCTAGCCCAATTGGCTCTCTTAATTGTTGTTTGCTTATCAGATAGGATCTCTTCTTCATATTTTGAGATAAGGCTTTTCTCCTTTGCAACTATATTCAAGAAGTTCCAATTGGACTTCATTTCTGAGATAATTTCACCCCAAATGATATCTTTAGCCTTTATAAGTGAGATATTTCCTTTTAATTTCTCTTTGAGATCTTTAATCTTAGATTCAGCCTTTTGTAAATTCAGTTTATTCTGATCAGCTTCATTTTCTAGTGACCGTATGATCTTTGTGGTCGTTTCTAATTCTGCTTGAGCTTGCTTGCGATCTCTTTCTGCCATCTTCATTTCTGTGTTGAGTTGAGCAATCTGTGCTTGGGGATCTGTATCACCTGTAGGAAAAGCAAAGGTACAAGTATGATTTTCAATGTGATTTTGTAAAGAGATGGTAGTCTAATTTATTTTAGACAATTCTTCATCTTTATGCAACAATTGTTGATGGAGTTCCTCTTTCTCTTTCTCCACCCCTTCCACTTCTGCAACCATTGAATGCTCTGCAGCAGGTAACTTCAGCTTTTTCCTCAGGGTGGATATCTCTATTTCAGCATTATCCATGAACTTTTGTACTGCATATTTGTCACCAGGATCTACACCAACCTTTATGATAATATTTTTCAACTCCTCATTTTGAACTGATAAGGCCCTTGAATTGGCCTTCTCCAACTTGAACTGCTTGATAACTTTTGCTAGCATATTTTCAGCTTTAACAGCCGTGGCATTGGTCTTAGTTAGATCATTGACAATTAATTGTCCAGTCTGCATATGTAGATTCATCTTATCCAACAGTGGGATCTTCTTAACATCCATAGTTATATTTACAGCATTGAAACCGCTTGAGGATCCAAGAGACATCCCTGTTGGATGTGTTAAAGCCATTCTGAACTGATCCTTCTCGAGATCCATCACAGTTAGAAACCTAGTCTGATTAGTAGCTATGTGATGCTCTGCCTGAGCCTCCACATTAGCTTTTATTCTTTGATTCTTCTCTTTAATCTGTGTAAACACCTGTTTGACTGAGGGCACCTTTTCTTGGTAAAGCTCATGACCTCCAGGAGAAGAGGGAGCATTTTTCTCTTCATTTAAATGGAAGGTAAAACCTGGTGAATTTGAAGAATGATCTTCAACCAACTTAGTTCTTTTCTCCTCTCTTGGCTCTTCATCATCTAACTCAACAATAGAATCCTTACTTCTTTTATTTATCTTTTCAGTTATAATAGGTGTCTGAATGCTTGTTTTTGTTGAATTTACTTCTCCTGGGTTTGCCAACTTTTCCTGCTCAGGTCTGCTTTCGTGAGTAAAAGCAGAATATCCATTTTCAGTTCTCCTTTGGGAAATCACTTCATGAGGATCATATGACCATTTTTCACCCAGTAACATATGTGTCTCTTCCAACAACTTAGACACTTCAGCAAATGCTTGTCTCTTATTTACCACAAAGGGTCCCACACTCATGGGCAACTTATACATGAGACCTTTCTTCATGGGAAAAAAATGCACCTGATCTACATTGAGACTCTGTCTGATGAATTCAAGGGCAAAAAGCCTCATAGGCACAAAAGTTGGGAGCCTGTAAGGCTCAATATTAGTTCCATACAATCTTATCTCAGAATATTCCTCAAACACAAACCAATCCCCAAACCTGCAACTAGGTCCCAACTGTAAAAACTCCCTGGATTTTGGTAGAAAACAAGGGGGAGAAACCCCATTCAATATTCTATAAGCAATTGACATATACTGACTGAAAAACTCAAACAACCCTGCTTCATTTCCCTCTCTTCTAATTATGTCAGTCCAAAATATAACTGACTGCTTCTGTTTGTTGACATCCATTATATTTAACCCCAAACTCATAAATTACTCAAAATTTTGATATAAGAATAAATAAACAATCAATGAGGGGAATTTAAAGGAACCTGTGAGAGAAAAGCTCATCAACTAAGAGTTGACAATCTCTTGCCAGAAAGATGGAATATCCAGAACTGTCCCTGGTTTCATCATCATTGCGTACATTCCTAATATTGATTTGTCAACTGTAAGGTCATTATCTTTGCCCAGAATTTCTGTAATACAACTCAAAACTGGTCTATTATCAGCATCAAAAATCTCCAAATTGAATTCTTCACCTTCTAGTTGAAATTATTTTGAATTTGGTCTCAAATGAAACATACACTGATTAAATTATTCTGCTGAAAGGTTTTCAAAATAACTTGCCAATGAGTCTTCTGAGAATTGAAGTGATGACTCGTCTTCGGAGAAACAAAATGCTCTACGTCGACACCTGTAGAACATTCTCCCCCTGCGAATTCATTATAAAGCACTTACCAGGATACATTGAAGAAACCTGCCAATAGATAAATTCGGGAAAGAAATGAACTTTTGGGATACATGCAGATAGGACATCGGATTTCTTCATGGCAGAAAAAACTGGAGAATTCTCGGCATTTAGGGTTACTTGATGATAAAAGAGGGGATGATTTACGGAAGACACGGTATCTTGGATGTCTCTCTCATTGTCCATGAGGGAAATGTGGCTAGTCGAACCAGGTAGTGAAAATCGCTTGGCCATGGCTGTACAGACAACAGAAGCAATCCGTAAAGTAGTGGAGAATGAAAAGGTGGCAAAGACACGGCTCAAAGGGGAAAACAATTACAAATGATTTGAAAATGTGATAAAGATCAATTTAAAAGCCGCGCAAACCCGTAATAAATGCCTGAAATGACGTGTAAAAAGCCGTTGATAAGGTTTATCATGGATTACAGCTGTCTTCCACTTTGCCTCATGACATCATTGCGGAGGCTCCTGGAGTACGGCGACAAACTTGGGCTAGTCCCCCCGCAATGAATCTACACCATTGATCGTTTTTTACCCGTGCTGATGGAGGGTTGCGCAAGGCACTTGATTCGATAACTCACGAAGCTCTTTGCGCCTTAAAACATTTTATCATTCGGTTATAATCTTCAATACTTGCTACTTCCGCTCGGAGACTTGCTCGACGTTTAAACATGAAACTATAATATACATCCAAATAATTTTAACGATAAACTTAATTTCTCAAGATTTTAGAAACGTTTCTTTTTTATGTTACGGTATAAAAAACATTATACTATAGCATATACTTTTTCTGAATTTCATATTTTTTTGTTTTTTTTTATTTTCAAAATAAAATAGAAAAGGATATGCGAATGATCCACAACATGCTAA